>WOXC01008736.1:0-202500 GCA_011680675.1 Gymnobelideus leadbeateri | reverse complement strand
CATATGTCTGTATGTGTGTATATATGTGAGCATATATATATAATGGGGACTGAAAGCATGTCATATTATATATATATATATATATGTATGTATGTATATGTCTTTTACATTTAATGTAAAATTATTGTAAATTTTGGGGTTCTTCCTGCATTGAAATTTGGTGACCCAATATTACATCATGTAACTGTATGGTATCACACTACAAAGAAGTCATTATTCATACATATTCCTGTTGATGCATGCCGGACTTCCCAACTGTGTATCACACTGTCCTGCCAACATGTGCCTGTTAAGATCTGTTGCTGAACTTGACCACTGATTGATTATAGCTTGCATTTTTTCTGTTCATTTGGAAAACAATGAATTCGCTGCAGCTTTAGCACTGATACATGGCATATGAAACTTGTATAGATGGCTTTCAAGATTTCCTTCTCTTCTTTCCTTATGCTTCTACCACTACCTTATTTTTATTCAACATCTCCCAACTGCACCTGAGACTACTACCATCCCCTCAATCATCCCAGTGTCCCCCAAGGGGCAGTTTGCCCACTTTGGGAACCTATCTTCTAGGCCCAAAGTTAAAGCCCTAGGTGTATGCACAAAGGGAACAGTTAGGGAATGCAGTAAAAAGCCAACCTGAAGTCCAGAAGATCTATGTTCAAATCCAGCCTCAGACACTTACTAGGTCTGTGACCAGGGGCAAATAACATATCACCTATTTGCCTATGTTCCTCATCTGTAAAATGTGAAAACTCTAGAAAAGGAAATTGCAAACAACTTCTTTATTTTTACCCAAAAAACCCCACAGGAAAAGGGGTCATGTAGAGTTGGACATGACTGACTCACCAAACAACCACCACCACCACCACCACCACAACAACAACAAAGCAAAACAGATTCTGACATCACGGAGCTGACATTATAAAATGGGAGACCATATGCAAATAACCAGGTCTATGCCAAAAATACAGACTATGAGCAGATCACAGTTTTAAATAAGAAGGCACTGGTAATGGGTTTTTGGAAAGGATCCCTGTAAAAGGTGGAATTGGAAGTAAGTCTTGAAAGAGGCTGGAGAAGCTGAGAGGAAGAAATGAGGGAGAAGAATATGCAAAACCTGGACAACAGTGTGGGCAAAGGTGTAGAGACAGTTCAGAGGCTGCCCACTGAGTGATGATACATTCTGTTACTGAGCCCAGTGACATTCAAAGTCTTTTCTGATGATATCTATGGTCATTCAAAAGCAATCAGTCTAATAATTCAGACAGAAGGAAAAAATGACATGGATTAATAATATAAGTTACTCAGATTGTTATGACTTTAGAAATACAGCCCCTTAAAAGAAGTTTGGAAAGAACCATCATAATGGATGATATATCAGAGACTCCCAATGCTGGAATATATATTAGAAGTAAAAGATATTTGTCTTTCGAAGATCAAATATTTGTTAAGTACTGATTATATGGCAGAAACTGTGCTAAGCACTAGGAATATCTATCTATCTATCTATCTATCTATCTATCTATCTATCTATCTATCTATATCTATCTATCATATTCATATATACATATGCACATATATGCACATATGCTCACATATATACACATAGGTGTGCATACATAAATACACACACATATATACATACAGAAATATATACATAAACCCATATAGATAGATATAGATATATGCATATATATATACACACATTTATAACTGTGCACATATATGTGAGTACATGTGCATGTGCCTGTGGAATTTATTGTATACAGCCAGGTATAATATTTCACACATATCTATTAAACCTATCATTTGATTCAGGCTAATATCATAGTCTTTGAGTTCCAATTACAAAGAGCTGGAAAGACACATAGTTTATCATATTTTGGAATAATTCACCAAATGAAAACTTTGTCCTAATTGTGTTGTATTCCACTAACATTTTATCATGACTGTGTCTGCCATAGGCAATGCTTTGGGGTCACATGGCATCGGGTGGAGCCCAGTTCTAAGCCAATTCTTCCAATTGCAAACTCAGCATTTGGGGGCCCCATATTGTATTCTTCTGTTGTCATTTTAGTTAGAATTCCCTTCAAATTTTTACCTTCTGGCAATAAATTAAAATTCAGCAATTTACTTTATTACTTTTTTTTGAAATGTAAGTATGTCAATTACCTTTTTATCCATCATCTTTGTTTTTCTAAGCAGCTGAGTGGCTCACTGCATTGATCATGAGTACTAGAGTCTGGAAGACACACTTTCCTGAGTTTAAAGCTGTGATCTATGTGATCTTGAGCAAGTTAACCTTGTTTGCTTTAGTTTTCTTATCTGTAAAATGAGCTGAAAAAGGAAATGGCAAACTAATCCAGTATCATTGCTGGGGGGTGGGGGTGGTGGGGGACAGACTCCAAATAGGCTAACAATGAGTTGGGAACAATTGAACAATGACTGAAGGGATTAGTTTTTCTTAGTAAATGACTCATCACAAGGTCCTCATTAAATTCTAAGCTCCTTGAGGGCAGGGATTGTCCTTTTCTTTCTTTTTTTTTTCCGATCAGTAATCTCAGCAGTTAGTACAATTTCTGGTACATAGTAGGTACTTAATAAATATTTACTGAATCAAAGCAAAATATTTATTTTAAGTAAACTAATATATTATCTGAAAACAAGATACCAAATGTTTCATCTGGAATTTCCATTTCTTTTTGTTGTTGTTTGTTTTTATAATGTGCTTTCTAGTATTATGTGAAATAGTACAGTATAGTATTAAGCCAATTTATTTTATTTATGTGTTTATTGGAGGGTCTTCTGATAATTTTTATTTAAATTTTGCATCCATAACCATTAATGACTTCTTTTTGTCCCTAATACTTTTCTAATTAATATAACAAAGTCATTTTTGTTTTAGTAATGAAATTTGTTGGTTTTACTGCTATTTTTAAATGGTGTGGTATAGGTAACAATTATTTAAATATTTGAGGCATTTCACTTATGAATCAGTCTGGGCAAATGTCTTCACACTGACACTACTTGGAATTCTTTTCCTGACTTTTGTCCCCCATGAGAAGAGTTTATTTAGGCTATCCATTTCTTGGTTATTTTTGTTTTGTATTTTATCTATATTAACTTAATTAATTTATTAACATTAAGAACACACAACTGTGGCAGCTAGGTGGCTCAGGGAATAGAGCACTGGCCCTGGAATCATGAGGACCTGAGTTCTAATCCAGTCACAGACACTTAAGACTTACTTAGCCCTGTGACCTTGGGCTAGTCACTTAACACCAATTAATTGCCTTGCTTTTCCTCCTCCAAAAAGAAAAAAAAAAAGAATACACAATTAAGCATAGTGATTGCTTATTTCATTTTTCTTACCATTAATTTTGTTATTTCACTTTTATTTTTTCAAATTAAAAATGTAAATGAACTTTTTTTTGGAAATGGACTAATGATTTATCACTTACAAAAAATAGGTATCTTTAAAATACAGAAACAAAAATAGAAAATAAAAAACCTTTTAAAATATTTAATAAACTTCTAGTTTCTATTCCATGTATTTATCCTTTGATTTTAAAAATTGATTTCTTTTTGTTTCTTGCTTTATTAAAATTATTCCTTTATGTGTTTTGAATTGTTATCTTGTTGAATTCTTTTTTACTCTCTTATTTTAAAAATTGCATTATATTTGTCCATTATTTCTTTATGTATTAGTGCATGTTTTCAGAGATATACATTTCTCTCTAAGCATTGATCTAGCTGAGCCATCAACTCTGGTGTACTATTGTTATGGACAATGGAAGCAAATACAGGACAGCATAGCCAATTAGAATTAAGGAGTGTTTATTCACCATATAGGGTCTGTCTCCCTGGTAAAAACCAAGGGAAGGCAGTCCCAAGCAGTCTGTCCAGCAAGCTTTTATACAGTAAAAAGTGCTTCCTAAAAGAAACAGTGGTCATCAAGGCTACAGTTGCTACACAGGGATGTAAACTAAGGGGGCAGGGGAGGATTGGAAGGTAACAGGGCAGATCTTTGTTTTGGTTACTTCTTGGTTACAAGGCAGTAGAGGGTGAGGATTCACAATGCTCATACCTTTACACTAGGTTCCTGGGGCCCCCTGCGGGGCATTGTGAGGGGCCTTGTGTAGGAGCTAGCACTATGGGAACCTAATTGGCACTTCACTATCTAACGTGTTCTTTGACCCACTAATTTTCATAATAATGAAATATTAGTGTTCTATTGCATAATATGATATGACTCCAATGAAATAACCAGTGCTTAGCATGTAGGAAAGTTACAAAATATCAGTTGGAGAAAGCATGTGAAATAAATATAAACACCATCACCAACATTGTGATAATGATGAGAAAGATAATATTATTATACAACAGCTTCCTTTCATTTACTACAAATATATGCAATGAAAGTAAGTAGAGTGAGAATGTTAGATTATTTGATTTCCACATAGAAAATGATTCCCTTTTTAGAAACATAACAAACACAATATCTTTATTAGAAAAAAATAATTTATAACATGGCAATTTTAAAGAAGTAGATTAAGCCTGTTATGATTTGCTTAGCCTTAAATTCTTTATCACCTTTCACAAGTTGCGCTTCCAAGTTAAAGAGGGAATTGGAAAAGATCTATGACTATCTTGATGTATATTGCGTGGCTTACAGCTATACAACTCCATGAAAACAGCTACATTCAAAACATTAAGAACAAAATCCCCATCTCACATAATTTTTCTACAGTTATATAAAATGTAATTTGCACTCAAAAACTATAATTTTGAGTCTGCTGGTGAATTTAAGCCAATAGACATAGACAATACATACATACATACATACACACATACACACATATATGTGTGTGTGTGTTGTGTGTATACACATATATGTCTCTTTGCAAGATAATTCAAACAGAGGTAATTGAAGTGAACTCTTTGGTTGAATACATTTAGCAATTTATTGGTATACTGAAATAAAAACTCAATGAGAAGAATACATTTGCAGCAATTAACACTTACACATCAAAAGTTGTAATGTACACATTGGAAACTGTGAAATTACCCTAAGACATTTGGCCAATATCCTAACAAATCCCCTATGATATTTAAGAAATTCAGGTTCCTATAATCCTACAAAAGAATAATTCCCTTAATTCCTCAACAACAAAGGCATGAGGCAAGACAGACATTCTCAGTGCAAATTACAAACAGGTCCAAAAGTTAAAAAAAAATGTTATGAACCAATAGTCATCTCTAAACAATAGTAAAAAATGGTCATAAGTCCAAGCCATTGGATTTATTAAATATTAATAAATATTGGTTGCCTCCCTATCGGAGCCTATTAAAAAACTAAGATTCAATAGTAGAATCCAGAATCATTTCATGGGTGTCATTCAAAGAACCAGAGCTCCTTGAACAGCAAAACTGTACAAACTAACAATAGAAATTGTGCAACACAATCTACCCAAACCCTAATGAGATGTGACTGGATACAAAGGTAGGTAAACTATGGCTCATAGGTCAAATCAAGTCATCTTGCCTTCCTTTCTATCCCTTCCTTTCTTTTTTCTTCCTTTTTCACTCTTTTCTTCTCTTCCTTCATTTATCTACTGCTTCATTTATCTATTTATTCATTAATTTTCAATCTATTTTTAAATAATTTATCATATGACCTGTGAACTATTAATGATTGTTAGTTGTGTACCTTAGAGAAAAAAGTGATGGACCAGAATTGACCAATGAGTAACAGTTTGCCAAACTTTTGGCCTAATAGATAGAATTATATAACAAAACTTGCACACTTTCATGGACTAACAGATGATGAATTCATATTCTTGATATATAAGTAAAAAATAACTGAGAGAACTAGACAAATAAACTGAATTGGTAGCAATGTTCTCACAGACCAATGTGTTGACCACCCTGAATGATAGATGAGAGTAATCCATAAAATGTTTAAAGACAATATTTTCAATAAATATCACCATACCTAATGCTTATTATCTCAAAAAATGAGCATGTATTTGGTGCCAATGATACATAAGGAATTATGTTAGTCAGTGGAATTCAAAGGATGCATGGATGTAAATCTTTCAAAATGTGGAGAGGTAACAGAAGAAATCAAATTGCATCAAAAAAGGAAAAGGAACAACTCCTTGGAATCACCATGTCTATAACTGGAATTGTGCCTGTACAACTTTGTACATTACACATTACAATGTCAGCATATTGTAATGAAGGTGATACCCCAATATTTTTACCCACCTATAGAAAGTGTTTCTTTTCAAATCTACATGTTCAATAGCCCAAGTAAAATCAAATGTAAAATAACAGTTAGAGAGCCATTTGCCCCAGAGCTTTTGTTATGTAAGCCATGTCAGAAAAGTTTAGAACAGATGAAAAATAATTAATTCTATAATAATTCTACTCATTTACAAAAAAACAACATTTTTTTCAACAATGCAATAATAAAAATTGTCAATTTTATATGAAAATCTATATACTTTATTTTTGAAAATATATTGTTCCATGAGATTCTCATGAAGATTATGAACTTAGATTCTGGGGCCACCTTCAAAAGACACAAATCTTGAAATATACAAATAGAAAGAAAAGAATTTGCACAAAAAGCAATTATACTCAATGCCATTTTGTTCTTTAGCTTAATAAACTATGTGAATTATCTTTGACAAAGTAACATTACATTAATCCAATTTGTTTATATGGCCTACTTTTTCATTATCTTCCGTACATGGTGCAGATTCTTTTGCTGGTTTACAGTGTTTTTTTAAATTCCTAGATGCTTATGTTATTTTCCTCATTATAACATGTTACATCTAAAGTCATTTTAGATTCTCGTTTTTTGACCTTGTTATCCCTGAAAATGTTTAATACAGTTTCTTCTTGAAGACAGCCAGCAAGGGCAACTCCAGGAACTCTTTGAAGGCAACCTATGCCACTTTTAGAAAAGGTTTAAAATTCATAACTGACTTTGATCACATGGGCTAGACTCATGTCACAATGATGAGCAAGACCCAAACCAAGATTTCTTAGGCCATGAGAACCTTGTTTTTTGTTTTTTTACTTCTTAAAATAGTCTTCAAACAGAAGGTGGTAACACTCATCTGTGTCCATATTTCCTAATCATCTATTTAGCAATGCCAATGTACCTGACAAAAGAAAGATTTCAGTTTAAAGTCCAAACACTTGTATTCCCCCATTAGGGAGGAGATGTATTTGGCTGATGGACCACACCATCCCATATCTCCTGTATCTTCTGAGTTTCTAGGATTCTGTAGCATCTAGATTTTGGATTGCCTTCTTTGTTTTTCTTTGTTTCTACATGGATAACCTATATAAAGTTTTCAAACAAAGATTTATAAATAGAGCTAGAAATTTCCTCTGAGTTCACTTAATATAATTGCTTTATTTTTTCCCTGAGGAAGCTGAGGCAGAGAGAGAAAAGAACCATGCCTAAAGTTCACAAGATATGTGGTGAGTATGGAGAAATCAGAAATAGATTAGGAGCATCCAAGATGTTTGGCTATGTCACCTTGAGTCTTGCTTGCTATGAAGTAACGTATTTTAGACCATAAAAAGGACTTCTCTATGTCACTGGTCAGAGATTCCTTTTCCCATAATCATTGACTTGTACCTACTCACAACTTCCAAGATCCTGAAAAGATTAACGTGATTTGAAATCATTCCTAAGAAGGAGACTTATTCTGATTCCTTATCAACTCAGAGAATAGAGACAGTCCATAAAATGGAGAATAGCTTACAGGGAATAAATTTATTAACTTTATAAATCACGTCCTTTGTTAATAATTGTCAAAAACAGGCTGAATAGCTAAAGTTCAATCAAGTAAAAAAATTGCCACAAACTACATGCATTTTCACAAATCCTACATTGACTTTTCACATAATGATTTAATAATAAGCATCTGGTAATTTTCTCATAGAGAAGGAAAAAAGTTTCACCCTTTCACCAAAGTCTATTGTTAAAATGAAATTATATAGGTTAATCAACCTTGCAATAATAGCTCCCAGAACAACTATCACATATTACTTCATTTCTATTTTCTTTTCTTTTTCTTTATTTCTGGTGCACCCACAAAGTAATGAAAAACTGTGGGAAGTTAAGAATAATATACAAATATACAAAAAAAATAGATCATATAAACATCTAAGTTGAGAACAGTAGTACAGAAAAGGATCACTGAATAATGCTGCCATTCAGTGTCAGGTTTTCCAAAGACATTTTACAGATGAGTAGCTTATATCAGAAATGTGATAAGACTCATCCAGAGTCACTCATGTAATAATTTGCAGTCAGGATTCAGGATTTGAAAATACATTCACTGGCTCCAAATCTAGTCTCAATTTTGGGGAGGACCATAACAAATTATTTCAGTGTATGTTGGCTAATAATAGCAAGAACAAACAATAACCAAGCAACAGTAGGAGAATTATAGACAATTTCTTTTGGACTTATCCATTTTTTTCTTCATAGTTCAATAGAAAGAGTACTTAATTTGAAGTACTACCTCACACCTATCAAATTGACTAATATGAGAGAAAAAGACAGTTACAAATATTGGAGGGAATGGGGAAAATCAGGAGACTAATGCACTGTTGGTAGAGTTGCAATCTGATCCAACCAGTCTGGAGAGTCATTTGGAAATATGCTCAAAGGAAATATCATGTATACCCTTTGATCCAGCAATACCACTAGCAGTTCTGAATCTCAAAGTGATTACCACAAAGGAAAAAAAAAATACATGTTTCTAAAAAAACATTTATAAATGCTCTTTTTCTGATGAGAAAGAATTGGAAAATGAGGGGATGCCCATCAACTGGGTAATTGGAAAACATATTGCAGTATATGACTCTGAAGCAATACTATTGTACTATGAGAAATGATGAGCAGGATACTCTCAGAAAAACCTGGAAAGACTTATATGAACTGATTCAAGGTGAAGTGAGCAGAACCAGGAGAGCACTGTACAGTTACAGGATAATTGTATGATGATTAATTGTGAATGACTTAGGTATTCTCAGCAATATAAGGATCCAAGACAGTTCTGAAGTACTTAATGATAAAAAAATGCTGTCCACCTCCAGGGAAAGAACTGAAGGTTCTGAAGGTTGAAGCATGCCATTTTGTTTTACTTTCTTTATTTTTCATGGGTTTTTGGTTTGTGTTTTCTTTCACAACATGACTAACATGGAAATGCCTTTTGTATGACATATATAACCTATATTAAATTGCTTACCTTCTCAATGAGGAGGAAGGGAGAGAATTTGTAACTCATTTTTAAATGAATGTTAAAAAATGTTTTTATGTGTAATTGGTAAAAATGTAAGTAAAATCTGGTTTGTATGCTTGCTGCCTGTTTAACATAAGGAAATGCCCTTGAGCTACAGTTTCTCCCTTATAAAATTCATACTTTTGATATGCATTTTTGCTATAGTATAATGAAGAAGAATCAAGTAGATGTGAAAGTGGTTACAAAAGTTAACATGTCAAATAAATATGAATACTTAAATAAAACAGCATAAATGATACATGTACAGAGATGTGTGTACAGAAAAAGTAGGTCAGTCTTGGGTTAAGAGAAAGTTTAGCATTGAGCAGCTCTGTCTCTTGAGTCTCAGTGGACAACAGAAGATCAAAAGAAAGGACTTTAGCATGTAAACTGATTCGGGTGTAGATTTACATAAGGACATGGACAAGAGATGAACAGGATGAAAAGGTACAGATGGGTAGTGATCACTATTATTGGAGGGCGTAGACACATTCAGGACAATGTTGATCTTTAGGTCTTAAGAGACAACTGGAAAGTAATATTATCCATAATTAAAAGACCAAAACACTCATTTTCTACAAAATCTGATCCCCCTGGAATGATGCAATTGTGGATTTATTTCTATTAATTTTGAACTTAAGTTATATATCCATGTGAATAAAGCTGCCATATGGATGATTCTGAAAACCCCAAATGCTACAGCATCAGAAAGTTATTGGGCTCCCTAAACGAGCAGTTCTTTTTCTACTTCCTAATCAATAGTTTAAGGTTCAATAAGAAGATTCAGGTTTTAGCTTGTAAAGGTATTCATTTTCTTTCCATGAAAGATAAAATTATCATAGGACAATTGAAAACCAAAAATAAGTGGGTCAAGGTCACAAATCATTGTAGATAATGAATTGCAACAGAAAAAAACATATGTGACATTTTCTTTTATATCTATCTATCTATCTATCTATCTATCTATCTATCTATCTATCTATACATATGTGTGTGTGATTACAGGAAAAAACCCATCTGCCCTGCATCAAAATGAGAGATAGCAGAGACACAGTTAACTTTCTCCATTAGCATACACCAAAGTCCCAAGAGGATGACAGGAAAGACATGAAATTTGGGGTGAAACTAAAATGAAAAATTGAGGAAAATAGGGATGAAAGCACACAGGATGGGCAAGCATGGGTCTTGGTCATAATACTAACCTGATGAGCCATATTTGATTGTGACCATGCCAAAAAAAAAAAAAAAAGAATAGCAATAACAACAGGACAAAATAGTGAGGCATGCCCCAAAGATTAGGGCTGAAATAATGAGTGATGACTATTGCCATTACACTCTCTTATAGAGACTCTCAGAAAGCTCATATCTAAGATCTTGCTGCGCCTCTGGATATCGATAATGGAAGACAAAGCATTCCACATGAAATATATGACTGGGATTAAAAGAAAATACACTTGGGCAGTGAAGGAGGCTGCAAACTATGATAAAACTATATTTTCAAAGACTTCTCATTTTATTGAAAATTAGTTTTGGATCCTCATCAGTGGAGTCAGGAAAGAAATTACTCTAATGTCTACCATATAGAGATTAAAAGGAGATCTGCTGACGAAGAAATAATGGATTTAGACTCCACATTCATTTTGTGGCACAGAAGACACATTACTCTACATTATGCTTATATTAGACTTAAATAAATTTCATTATGAAAATAAGATTAGAAGAGAGCTATGTAATTTGAAAACATACAGTACTTATATGAATTTTTATAATAAAAAAGCTTTCAGACTGATAATATGTTGCTGTACTTTTGGGTAATTAAATACCAAAAATGCATGGAAATAATTTGAATTCTAGTTTTGTTGGTTTAAGTCAAGGAAACTCAGAACAAATCTTCCATACCCTGTACCCAGTAATGTTGAGGGCACACAGAGGACATTGTGTGCATGCCTTTGTTGTTATTAAAAATGACTGTGAAAATGGTGATGAAGAAGAATGAGTGGAAGATTTGAATGGATGTCTTTATCCATCCATTTCACAAACATCTAGTAATCAATGACTATGTGTCTAGCTCTGTGCTACCCACTGGGAATACAAAGACAAAATGAAATGTCACCCATCCTCAAGGAGTATAAGTTCTATGAAGAAATCAATAGGAACAGACATAAATAAACAGATACATCACATATCTAATGTAAATAGAAAACATATATTGTTAGGTTTGTGGGGGTTATGGATAGGTCACTTACACATTGCAAGATTGAGAGTCATAGGCTATTTTTACTAGTCATAGTCATGTGGCTTGTTCTTAGTCACCTAAATTAGCCATCTTCTCAGTTTCTTAATCTGCCATTTGCATATGATAGTCATTATATTGATTCTTATTTAGGATTAATGTATGGATTGCATATGCTTATATATGTAAAGTGATTTCCTATAATACATTGAAGAAATATATATACAGAGAGAGAGAGAGAGAGAGAGAGAGAGAGAGAGAGAGAGAGAGAGAGAGAGAGAGGTTGATGAGGAATCTATATTATTGGTGAATTGAATACCCATCTGAAACACAACAGGAAGAACTGCAAATAAAGTCCCAATGCTATCTTAATTTACATTTCTTAAGGCACAGAGTTAATAACAGTCCATTTATTTAAATTCAGTATTTTCATTAGAATTCATTTTTTTTCTATTCCACCATTCTGCTTCTCTTGATGTTGTAACAATCATACCAGTCAAACTGATGTAGGCATCTCTCCACAAAAGTTGACTGCCAATTACTCTTAGAAGGCAGGATATTGCTGAAGTAAATAGCACTAGGGTTCATATGATTTTTCTTTTGGCACTGCATAGTAAAATGAATACCTAGGGCTAGATCCAATTCCAATTTGACACCTCAAGTGAATTAATTAAGCTTCTCCTTACATGATTTCTACAGACCAGGCTCCTTTTCCAAGTAACATCCTCAACCTGTATTCTATGAAGAATTCTTTTTAGTAGTAATAAAGAAGTTTAATTAAGGAATAAGATTACATTAGATGTATATTAGAAAAGGAATACAGAAAACAGTTGTATACAATTGTTCCAGTTCAGCAGACATTTCCTAATCATATCAGATTGCCCAAAGACATTCTCTAGCGGTTTGGTCAAGCACGTCTTGTTTCTTAGGACCAATGTGCTATAGTTTGGGTAAAATATTCTTTTTTGCTAAGGGAAAGGGTTAGAGTTGGAACCAGTCATCAGGACACAATCAAGTGGCAAGTAAAACAATGATGGAGTCAGAGTTAAAGGACTTGAGTTCTGATGCTAGTTTCATGACATAGGAAGATGAGATTGCAATGGTAATGTAATTTTGAGTTTGAAGATCCCTTTGTGTTGGCAAAAGTAGCAGGTTCTTAGCACTTAGTAACTGATCAAGCCTTGGTTGGGGAAGCAGAAGGTGTGAACTCCTGTCCCCTGGAGCATTAGGCTCTCTGACAACCTTCACCATTTATTTCAATCCAACTTTTCCTGCTCTTTCATCAGGGCATGTCCTTTCTCCACATGAATTTGCATTTGCTTCAATGTGTGAACTATTTCCTTAGATTGTATGGATCTGGGCCCAAAACTGGACCTGTGCTTTTTTCATGTAGAGCAGAGTTGTCAAAAATTTGTCCTGTGAGCATAGCCCTGGACTCCACCCCCCCCCCAATAATGCTCCACTCTATTACAATATAATTAGCAACATTTAGAACAATAAGTAAAAATGCATCAAAAGATAACATTCTATTTTAAATTTAAGTCAATCATCAGCCTACAGGTATCATTGTGTAAGTCTGAGTGACTCTATTTTCATTGAAGTTTGACACAATTAAAGTAAAGTGGTATGGGCTCACTCCCTCCACTGATGTTCATAGGTTTGCCTCAATATGGACAAGGGACATTTTTTTTGCAAGGGCCACCTTTTATATTAATATATCTAGAGAGAAGACTGGCAGGAGACTCCTTGGCATTATAGGATAATTTTCAAAAAGGAGAAAAGAAAGCCTTCTGCAAATGGTTTTGAAATTTTAGTGCTAACTAAACATAGGATACTCAACATTTTGCCAGCTTACTGATATTCATCTTTCATCTGATTAGAGAGCTGGAGAGTGGGGCACAAAAATTCTTCCCAAAGATTTCCTTTATAGCTTTCCCTACTTAAAACTGCTTCTGGGACCTTAGTGGTCCAGCTTGTGTCAGGGCTAGGTCTTGAGTCTTGTCTCTGAAGGCTTCATCCTCAGAGCTTGCAAGTGCGGATCTGAAGGAAGGTAGCTGCAGATACAGAAGACTAATAAGGATAGCAGAATTCTGTTTCCCTACTTATTTCAACACTGAAGAAAAATTACTTTCAATGAGCAACTAAATTCATTTGCATTAGGAACTTACTTCTAACAATATACTAAAAAGAAAGAAGTTTGATACTCAACTTCAAGATAATGTGAAAGAGAGAAGTAATTTTTGGCAAGAGAATTATCATTATGGAAGTATTTGGCTGAGGAATTTTCAATAATATCTTTGACCATATGGATGTGGTTTCCTATGAGGAAGTCGTGCAGCTGCCTGCATTCAAGAGGAAGACCCTGGTGCTGATAGGAGCCAATGGACTAGGCCACAGCCACATCAAGAATGCCCTGGTCAACAAAAACCCAGAGAAGTTTGTGTACCCAGCTCCATACCCTGAAGATTATTCAGATGGCAGAACTGTCTCGCTTCATCATATTCAATGCTCCACAGAAAATCCTCTATAGAGGGCATGGACCTGGACTTTCCGGCTAACTTTATTTTCCCCAAATTTATTTATTTTTAGTTTTCTACAATCACTCCCAAAGTTTTAAATTTTCTCCCCATAACTATTCCCTCCCTTGTCAAGACAGCCCACAATCTGATATGGACTCTACATATATATCCCTATTAAACGAATTTTCATATTCATGTTGCATAGATGAATTATCATGAATGGAAGAAACCACAAAAAAGAAAAAAGAGAGGAAAAAGTAAAAATGAAAGGAGTCTGCTTTATTCTTTACTCTGATTCCATAGTTCTTTCACTGGATGCAGATGGCATTTTCTGTCATGAGGCCTTTGTTTTGGGTCCTTGCATTACTGAGAAGGAATAAGTCTATCAACATCAGTCATCTCACTTTGTGGCTTTTTCTGTGAACAATGTTCTTCTGCTTCTGTTCACCTCACTCAGCATCAGTTCATAAAAGTCTTTCCAGTATTTTCTGAAGTCTGTTCATCATTTCTTGTAGTACAATAGTATTCCATTCCATTCATACACCACAACTTGTTCAGTCATTTCCCAATTGATGAGCATTCTCTTGATTTCCAATTCTTGGCCACCACAAAGAGATCTATAAATATTTTTGTACACATGCGTCCTTTTACCATTTTGATGATCTCTTTTGGATACAGCTCTAGAAGTAGAATTGCTGGGTCAAATGGTATGCACTTTTTTATAGCTCTTTGGGCATAGTTCCAAATTGCTCTCCAGAATGGTTGGATCAGCTCACAGTTCAATAAAATTGAATTAGTCTTTCAACTACCCCACATCTTTTCCAACATTTATAATTTCCCTGTTTTGTCATGTTAACCAATCTGATAGGTGTGATTTGGTACCTCAGAGTGGTTTTGATTTGCATTTCTCCAATCAATAGTGATTTAGAGCATTTTTCTCATATGACTATAGATAGTTTTAATTTCTTCCTCTAAAAACTGGCTGTTCATGTCCTTTGACCATTTATCAATTGGGGAATGATCCAGTTAACTTTCTACTTTCCTTCTTCAGTTCTGCTTGGTTTCTCATAGAAAATGATAACCTCACACGACTTGCCTATAGTTCCCTGCACCACCAGTTTTCAACTATTCTTTTGCAAGTTGTCTTTACCCATCAAGTAATAAGGGAAAACTGTGACACTAATGCATTCTTAGTAGAATTGTGAAATGATCCAATCATTCTGGAGAACAATTTGGAATTATGTTAACGGCTATAAAATTGTGAATCCCTTCTGATCAAGCAATCACACTACTAAGTCTATATTTCAGAGGGATTTTTTACCCTTTTTGGAGGGGGGAAGGTAGGGAAATTGGAGTTAAGTGACTTACCAAAGGTCACATGGCTAGTTTTTGTGTTAAGTGTCTGAGGACAGATTTGAACTGAGGTACTCTTGACTCCAGGGCCAGTGCTCTATTCACTGCACCACTTAGTCAGCCCCTAGAGTTTTTTTGTTTGTTTGTTTTGTTTTGTTTTGTTTTGTTTGTTTTTTAACAGAAAAGGACCTGTATATTAAAAAAAGTATTTATAGCAGCATTGTTTTGTGATGTGTAAGAATTGGAAATTGAGGAGATGTCCATCAATTGTGGAACGGCTGAACAAGTTGTAGTATATGATCATAATAAAATATTATTGTGCCATAAGAAGTGATGAGCAGGATGATTTCAGAAAAAAAAAGAAGACTTACATGAAATGATGCAGACTAAAGTGAACAGAACTAGGTGAACCTAGTCCACAGTAACAACAATAATCTATAATGAGCAACTGTGAATGGCTTAGCTATTTTCAACAATCGAAGATAATGAAAAATGCTATGTGAATCCAAATAGTGAGCTGATAGCATCTGAATAGAAACAAAAGCATACTATTTTATAATTTCATTTTTTTAGTTATTACTGTCACACAAAATGACTAATATGGAAATGTTTTACATGATTGTGTATGTATAACCTATATCAGATTACTTGACATCTCAACAAGGGTTGATGGGAGGATAAGATGGGTAGAATTCAGAACTTAAATCTTAAATAAAAGTTAAAAATTATTTTAACATGATATTGGGGGAATATATGTTTAAATAATATAAGGTCCTTGAGGAAAAAAATAATATTTCTTTTTTAAAATTTGTATACCCAGTATTTTGCATAGCACTTGGAACATAATAGGTTCTTAATAAATATTCCTTGCATTATATTATAAATTAAAGTTTCTCAATTTAAGAGAATTGAGGCGAGAGAGAACTTTAGTAACTTTGAGGAGGGATTAAAAATTTTGGTAGCATATTGTGCTGTGTGGACAGTGAGCCAACTACAGAAGTGTCAAAGCATTGCTTCACTGCGCTGAGGGATCAGTGTAGATTCTGAAACACAAATGTGAAGTGAATCCAGTCACCTCAGTCTCATGATTTTTTTGCCAGGTTTGATAGCAAAGAAGAGAAGGCAAAGAGCCATAGGAATAATCCTTTTCTGATTTTTAGCAGGTGATACGATAAAGCCATAGTGTTTCGAGGAAAGAGAAAGGCATTTTAACTGGCTCACCAAGGGATAAAGTTTGAGAAGTGAGGAAAATGTAGCTGGTGTATGGGGTGAGGGTTTGAAATGATATTATAATATAATATAATATAATATAATATAATATAATATAATATAATATAATATAATATAATATAATATAATATAATATAATGTAATGTAATGTAATGTAATGTAATATAATGTAATATAATATAATATAATATAATGTAATGTAATGTAATGTAATGTAATATAATGTAATATAATATAATGTAATATAATATAATATAATATGTTATAATATGTTATAATGTGTTATAATGTGTTATAATGTGTTATAATATAACATAATATATGTTATAATATAACAACATAATATGATATAATATGATATAACAAAGTAACATAACATAACATAACATAATATAATATAATATATAAGTATAAATACTATAATTATAATGTATAAGTATATAATATATATTTATTATTTATTATATAATATCATAGTAATATTATTATATAAATATAATTATAATATATGATTATAAATAATATAATTATAAATATTATATTATGTTGTATTATATTATATCGTATCATATCATATTATGTGTATCATATATTATATAATATAATAATATAATAAAAACAACAAAGTGAGAACAGACAACAGCATTGGTGTGGCAAGAGAAAGAGAGGTGCATTATCAACAGAATGGAATCAGATGAGGGAGTTAGAGAGTTTGTGAGAATTAAAGTATTGCATTAATGACAAGTGGCAAAATCAAGGGTCTATTCATCTTTGTGTATGTATGAGATGTAATAAAAGTCCACGTTATAAAAAATGAGAAAGTGGTAGGGTTAGGAATTAAGTGTATTTGAGAGAGTATTAACTTG
Source organism: Gymnobelideus leadbeateri (assembly GCA_011680675.1). Taxonomy (NCBI): domain Eukaryota; kingdom Metazoa; phylum Chordata; class Mammalia; order Diprotodontia; family Petauridae; genus Gymnobelideus; species Gymnobelideus leadbeateri. The sequence continues at coordinate 184,985 of WOXC01008736.1, read as the reverse complement.
TATGCTGTTTTCATGGGTGGACTAGTAATGACATTTGGAAGGAATACAGACAAAAATGGTCAGGTTTAAATTTAGAAGGGAGATGGCAAGTGGGATTGGATTGACAAACCCCAAATATCTGCACATAAGTCAGGTATATAATTAGTATGTGTATGAATTTTGTGGAAAATGGGCCCTTGGTGAATAATAAGGTAGGAGCAGACCTAGTATACTGATTACTTCTTACTTTTTGTTTGCTTTATAAACCAGTTTTATATGCAAGAGGTATTTTTATCCTGCATCTTTAAGGTGGTCCTAAAGGCTTCTAGGGAAAATCTAGAAACACACCAAATTCAGACATAGCCAGATTGTATCTTATAGGACTCAAATGAACTGTAGAGATAAGTTATTCAACTTATTAAGTTATTAAGAAGTCCTCAAGACTGGAACCAGAATTTCTGAGCCCAAGAGCCAGTTAAGTTACAAGTTACATATGGACAAATTATTTCATTCTTATAGTCATAGTCCTCGGCCTGTCTTAATTTGGGGCACTTTCCATTTTCCAAATTTAGTTTTATTTTTTGTTTGTTTTTACCAGGCAAGAATAAGATAATGTTGGGAGATAGAGAATTGCACTATATGCGTGTGTGTGTGTGTGTGTGTGTGTTTGTGTATGTGTAGGTGTGGGTCTATTTAGATCAAAGTAGAGCACCTATGCAACCAAGTTTTACTTTTGAAACATATGTACAAGAAAGACAGGGATATGGGCTATGTAGAACAGGAAAAATCACTTTTTTTCTTTTAGTGTGCCTTTTGTTTTGGCTTGAATTATTTGTACACTAAAAAAGAGAGGATCTTGGGAGTATCTAAAGACTATATAACCATAAACTACCATTTTTTATGACAGCAGACTTTGGCTTCTACACAGGCATTCAGATTCTGAAAGGAAAGTCTTAATCCTGAGGGAAGGGGACACCTTGTTTTACTTTTGTTACTTGAGATAGTGACTATGAAAAAAAAAAAAGACTACAAGCCATACTTTATCAAGGAATGGTTCTCCCCATTGTGCCCTAGCACAACGAATCTGAGAAATCATGACTGGCCTCAGAGAGAAGAGCCCCAAAGAACATATCCAGGAGTCAATATCAAAAGAGACTTATACACATCATTTCTATCCAAGCAACACTCAACTGAGACCACTTAGCTAAGTGACATGCCAGACAGAGACAAAGTAGAGCCAGCAAAAAAAAAATGCCTAAGATGATATAGAACCAAAAAAAAAAATCAAAGCAGATTCCCATCATAACTATCACCACCAACACAGAAGACATAAGTGGCATATTATTACAAAAAAGGAATGAGAATGATAATGCACAAATGCTATGAAATGTATCATTCAAAAAAGTGTGATTAAAAATTGTGATGAACAAGAGCAATGGATATGCTTTCTTTTGATGATATGTGGCTCATGTGCTTCTCTAGTACCACACTGAGGAGAAAAGAAATTGGAAAAAAAAATCCTAACCATGTTGGACATAACTCCTGTGATGAATTCACAGCAGGACATAGGCAAGAGTCAAACAGGACATGAAGGCATTGATTGGTATACCTTCATATCAAAGAAGGGTTGGTAGAATTGGCAGAATTCATAAAGAATTGAAGAAAGATTGGTAGACATCTTTATTACTAGATATCACTAAAGGGTCGAACTCCATTGCTGAGACCACAGACTTCCTGGAGTAGTGTTGTAGTAGTACATCACTACTTAAATTGATGAATCAATCAAATGAGGAATTTATCAAGCATTTACAATGTGTTGGCATTGTTTTGGGTGCTGAAGATAGAATGCCAAAAAGTAAGACTTAATCCTCAGAATTATTTCATTCTAATGGGGGAAGGATCAAATATATTCATAAGAATATGCTAATAAATGTGTGTATGCATGTATACACCCACATATATATATACATATACTTATATATATACATATATACATACATATATATGTATACACCCATAAATATAAACATAAACACATATATAAATACACACACATACACACACATGCATACACACCCATATGTACACACACACCTCAAAATGTTATTTTCAGGAAAAAAAGCCTGATTAAAAAAAGACCTCTCCATGAAATATTAACACATATTATTTTTATGCAAACTCTTTTTGACACTAATTGTGCAAGCATTTGATTCATTTCCATTTAGGTTCATTGCTTATTAAGAATAATTTTAGAAAAAAATTCATTGGGTAAAATTTATTAGTACAAAGGCTTTAATATGGTGCTTATATATTCACTTCAGTTTAACATTTTAAAACCATTTATACAAAAGGAAAAGGGGGAAAAAAGTACATCCATGGTAACATATGTTTTGGCATCCAAAGTATATACTCGATATTTGGAGAATTTCAGTTGAATAAGGGAATAGAAAATTGATGTATTAAAAAGTGCTAAATCAATCCCAGTTGGCTGAAGTTGACATTATCTAATGTGATTTTCAGGAATTTGGATGAAATAGTGTAAAAACCTATTAGCATGTCTTCTGTTCATAAAATAGTTTGAGAAAGAGAAAATCCAACAGAACCCACTAAATCAAGACATTTTCCAAAGAGAAAGAGGAAGAGAATGCTATATGATCAAACTGATATTGCTATTCTTTTATGTAACACTGGCTTTGATCCTTCCATATTGCTTGGGAGTTACCCAGGATTCTCCAAAGCTATGGCAGCAGAGCACAACCAAAAGTAACAACTGACCTATTACAATTCTAGAGAAGTCTTTCACATAAATAAAGAGCAGCAAATCAGATAATTGGGCATGATTAGCTGGAAGAAGGGATATTGTCTTTGAGTACTGGAATAGATAATATTTATACTCTTTCTCTTTATCCCAAGAGACCAAACTAGGAACAGTGGGTACAATTTTCAGAGAGATAAATTTAGATTTCATATAAGAAATGCTTGCAGTTTTACCAAAAGTAAAACAGATAAAGTTTGGGCTTCCACCACATTGTAGTCACAGTAAAGTTTCAATGATCCCTTTTCAAGCATGTTATAGATGATTTGCTTTTTCAGAAACAGGTTTTACTGAATAAATACTAAATTCCCTTTTCACTTTGAAATTCTATGATCTTTCAATTAATTTATTCAAATTTTATGTCGACACTGAAGTAGCTACTAAAGGTCTCATCTTCTATTTCTCAGATAAAGAAATGGGTTTGATGAGAGAAGTGATAGCGAGGACTTATTGATGTCATGTTTATCTCTGCCTTGAGGATTTTTTTAAGATTAAGGAATACTTCAAGATCATAAAAATTTAGCAAAGGAAGTTAGAGTCTGGGGGCCAGAGTCAAGATGGCAGAGTAGAAACAGGACTTCCACAGCTCTGGCTTCCACCTCCTCCAATACATTTAAAAAATGACTCTAACCAAATTTTAGAGCTACAGAAACCATAAAGTGACAATGAGAAACAAATCTCCATTTGAAGAAGCCCAGCAGTCCAGCAGGAAGGGTTCATCATAGCATGCTGGGAGCCAGTCCCAGCCCAGCTTGAGCCTATGGTTTTAGCCTCAGGGAGGCCCCTACCAGCCATGGCTGGAGCAGACATGGGGAGAGTGGCTCTCCAGCAGCTGTAGCTGTTTCCAGACTTCAAATCCATAAATTCCAAAGACAATGTAAAAAGTAAGTGCGGAACTTTGTTCAAACAGTGGAAGCAGCCTGGCTGCTACCCCCAGAGCAAGAAGCAGAGGAGGCCCGGTGGCTGCAGCCACTGCCAGATGGCTGCTTCCAGAGCTCCTAGCCTGCTGATTGTAGGGGGAACAAATGACCATTCAGAGGGTAATTGCTCTTGCTTTGAGCTGCTTGGATCTGGATAGCTGCCTTGGATGGTGGTCCTGATAAAGAGGTTACCCACTAAGAGGGTTGGGGTTGCTCTGGAGACCCCAAAATACCAACATAATGGGTCCTGCCAAATGAATTCTACTCAAGTCTTCTCAACCAAAGAAAAGTAAAATTTATTAAAATTCACTTGCATTATACACAGAATAAGTCTGTGCTAGGTCATTCTATGGTGTGCTCACTATTCTATGGTGCTCTCACTATTCTATGGAGCTCTGACTATTCTATGGCATTCTTTGGCACTCTCACTCACATGAGGACAAGACAGGGTCTTATACACAGAAGGCTGTGGGAGGAATCCAGGGTTGGTCTAGAGAAGGAGCCTGGTGAGGGTCCTCTGGAGGAGTAAATGAGGTCAATTAGTGATTAAGTGTGGGAAATAGCTGGAGGCTACAGACAATGGTGGGCTAGGCCAGTTGGAGGGTGTATTGATATTTTGATAGGCTCAAGGGTTGGAAGTAGATGAACAATGGAGGTCTAGGCTAGTAAGTAAGCTAGTAATTAGCAGTTAGTAACTAGGCTAGAGGTCTGGGCCCAGCCACAAAGTAAAGCTTAGTGCCTCATAAAAAAGCCTCATCAAATGAGACAATTTAATGAAGAGTCCAAGGGAGGTTCCCAAAGAGCCTGTACCTCAATGACTCCAGGAGAGCTTAAGAGGGCTCCCAGAGCCCAGACCTCATCACTGGGTTGGGAGACCAGTGAGCCAGAGCTTGTGCAGCCTATAGAGAGTGCTCTTATCTTAAAGCTCAAGCAGCTGCAAAAGCCCCAGTGATTTGGAACATAGCTCTCTCTATTCTGGAAGCAGAGTTCTAGTATGGCAAAGAGCTCAAAAGTCAAGTAATGAGCTGCCAGTATGAGCAGGCAGAGGAAGCACAAACAGAGCAAAGAATACTTTTTTGGGGACAAAAAAGATCAAGGCATGGAGCAGGAGGAAGACAGCAAGATCACAACTCCTGCAGCAAAAGCTTCCAAAAAAATATGAACTAGTCACAGGCCATGGAAAAGCTAGAGAAGGATTTTGAAAATCAAGTAAGAGAAGTGGAGGAAAAATTGGAAAGAGAAATGAGAATGATAAAAGAAAATCATGAAAAGCAAGTCTACAGCCTGCAAAAGGAGACCCAAAAATATACTTAAGAAGATAACACCTTAATAAAATAGACTAACTCAAATGGCAAAAGAGGACCAAAAAGCCAATGAGGAGAAGAATGCTTTTAAAAAGCCAAATTTGCCAGATGAAAAAGGAATTTCAAAAAGAGAAGATAACAATTCCTTCAAAATTAGATTGGAGCCAATTCATGTAAAATAATGACTCTAAACAAACTCTGGAGCTACAGAAACCACAAAATTACAGAGAGAAGCTAACTTCCCACTGAAGAGAGCCTGGCAGGCTGGCAGGAATTGGTCAATGCAGCACTCTGGGACCTGAGCCCTGCCGTTCTTGAGGTGGAGATTTTAGCCTCAGGGTGGCCACAGCCAGGTGTTATTATCTTCAGTCAGGTTGTTGACTCTCATTTCATAATTTTCTTGCATCATTCTCATTTCTCTTCCCAAGTTTTCCTCCGCTTCTCTTATTTGGTTTTCAAAATCCTTCTTAGGGTCCTCTATGGCCTGCAAACAGTTAGCATTTTTCTTGGAAGCTTTTGGTGCAGGAGTTCTGACTTTGCTGTTTTCCTCTTGCTCCATACTTTGATCCTTTTTGTCCCCAAAATAGGAGTGTAAAGTTGGGTTGCTCTGCTTGCTTTGATTCCCTCATTTGCTCATGTTGCCACTCAATTACTTGACTTTTGAGCTTTTTGCCACAGTAGGACTCTGCTAACAGATAGGTCACCTTTATCCCAAAACTGGAGTTTTCTCAGCTGCTGGAGCTGTTAGTTGGGTGCCCTCTCTGAAGCCTCCATATGCTTTGGCAAACTGGTCACACACCTGAGTACTTCCACCCTAGATCACAATCCAGATCCAAGCAGGTTAAGTGATTACCCTCAGACTGGACACTTGGTCCCCCTACAATATGCAAGCCAGGAGCTGAAGCTGCCACATGGTGGTGGCTGCAGAGCTGTGGCGCCTCAGTGGTTTTCCCCTCCTAGGATAAAGTCTGGACCTCACTCCCAAACCACTGAATCCCAAAGTCCACACTGCACTGGCCTCTCACTGCTGGTGATCTGAAATCCCTACAGCTGGCAGTTGGTCAGGCCTCCCTGAGGCTAAAACCTCAGGCTTGCTCAGGGCTGAGCTCTGCTCCCAGAGTGCTCTGCTGCTCCCTTCCTACCAGCCTGATGGGCTCTCCTTTACAGGAGGTTAGCTTTTCTGTGTCATTTTGTGGGTTCTGTAGCTCCAAAGTTTGTCTTGAGTCATTTTTATATGAATTGGAAGAGGTGGAAGCTGGAGCTTCTATTTCTACTCCCACTGTTTTCCACTGTTTCTACTCCCATTTTTAAGCATTCTTGATGAAAAAACCTGAGATGAAAAGAAAAATTGACTTTCTAATACAAGAAGCAAGAGAAACATGAGATTTTATGTGCAAATGGAAAATAAGATATACAGGCATTCGGGCATAGAGATCCACCATGCCCTATTGGAAAGTCAGAGGGGGTATGAAGGAAGATATAGGAGAGAGCAGATTGGAGAGGTTCCATTCAATGGGCTTGCTGTTTTGAGGTGGTGGGAGGGGAAAAATTGGGAGAAAATTTGTAAGTCAAAATCTTGTGGAAATGAATGATTTAAGCTAAAAATAAATATAAAATTTAATCCAAAGAAAAGAGAAGCATGAGAAGGTAAACAGGACAAAGAAATTATAAGGAACTTATTGAAGTTGAACTATTTATGTTCCTTTCATGGAAAAATGATTATAGTAATTCATAAGAGTTTTCTCAGTATATGGATATATATGTGGGTGTGTATGTGTGTATGTATATATGTGTGTATGTATGTATATGTGTGTATGTGTATGTATACATACATATATGTAGGTATATATGTATATATTAGAGGATGTATGTATATATAATTATATATATGAGTGTGGGCATTTCTATGCTTGTGCATACATAGAGGGCAAAGGATGAGTTGAATATGAAGGGATTATATCTAAAAAACAAAATTATGAGGTGAGAGAGGAATTTATTGGGAGAAGAAAAAAGAGAACAATAGATTAGGTTAAATTATCTCATATAAAAGTGGCAAGAGAAAACTGTTACAATGGAGGGGAAGAGCAGGAAGTTAAAAGGGAATGGGACAACTAGATTCTCATTGAATTTGGCCTAAGGAGGGAATAACATACACACCGAACTGGGTATATTGTCCTACAGGAAAATATGAGGGATTGTGGTATAAGAGTGGGGGATAGAAGGGAGGGCAGATTGGGGGAGAGGGTAGTTAGAAGCAAACATTTTTGAAAAGGGACAGGGCCAATGTAGAAAATAGAATAAGTGAGGGGCAGCACAGTATGGAGGGAAATATACTTAGTCTTTCACAATATAACTGCTATGGAAATGATTTGGGTAACTACACATGTACAATCTATATTGAATTGCTTATCTTCCCAGTGGGGGTGGGTGAGGAGGGAAGAAGGGAAAAACATTGGAACTTAAAATTTTAAAAACCAATATTTAAAAATTGTTTTTTACATGCAGCTGGGAAATAAGATATACAGATACTGGGTTATAGAAACCCATCTTGCCCTACAGAAAGTTGGGGGGTGGAGATGGAGGATATAAGAGAGAACAGAATGCAGAAGGGGTATTCAATAGGCTTGCCGTTTAGGGATGGGGGTAGGGGGAAGATGAGGAGAAAAAAAATATAACTCAAAATCTTGTGTAAATGAAGGTTGAAAATTAAAAATAAATAAATTAAAAATAAGGAAGTGAGAGTTTCACTTTATGAATTAATTCTCTTTATAATATCCCCCAAATGTGGTCATCCAGGTCCTCTCACTTATGTCCACTTGTGGCTTTTCCCCCTGAGCTAGGTAAATGATATATGTTTGATTAATGTAAGATGATTAATCCCATTTTGAATTACTTTCCTTTGGAAATCAGATTGAAGAACCTGTGCTAATCATCCTGGGTATGTGAGGGTGCTTTTTGCTACAACTGATACAGAACCTTATGAAATGTGAAATGGATAATTTTGATTATATTAAATTAAAAAAAAAGTTTTTGCACAACCAAAGTCAAAGCAAGTGAGATTAGAAGGGAAGCAGAAAGATGGAGAACAATTTTTACAGCCAATATCTCTGATCAAGGCCTCATTTCTAAAATATATAGGGAACTGAGACAAATTTATCAGAATACAAGTCATTCCCCAATTGATAAGTGGTCAAAGAATATGAAGAGGCAGTTTTTAGATGACGAAATTAAAATTATTTACAGTTATATAAAAATGCTCTAAATTATGTTTGATTAGAGAAAAGCAAATTAAAACAACTCTGAGGTACCACACCAAACCCATCAGACTGGCTAACATGACAAAAAAAGGAGAATTATAAATGCTGGAGAAGATTTGAGAAAGTCAGAACATTAATCCATTGCTGGTGGAATTGTGAAGTGATCCAAACATCCTGGAGAGCAATGTGCATCTATGCCCAAAGGGCAATGAAATTTTACATACACTTTGATACTTTTTTTTTGATACTTTGATATTTGTTATTGCTATAACATGACCTGATCTGTATCACAAAGAGATATTAAACAAGGGGAAAAGGACCGACATGTACAAAAATTTGACTATAATGGAATACTATTGTACTATAAGAAATGAGCAGATGGATTTTAGAAAACAGAAAAACCTAGAAAGGCTTAGATGAACTGATGCCAAGTGAGCGGAGCAAAGCCAGGAAAACATTGTATACAGTAACAGTTACATTTTACAATGATCAACTAAGATAGGATTTGTTCTCAGGATATCCCAAGGATAACATAAAATTCCACAAGACTCATAATGGAAAATGCTATCCACATCCTGAGAAAGAACTGTGGGGTCTGAATACCCATCAAAACATGCCATTTTTCCTTTTTTTTCTTTTGTTCTCTTTCTTATTTCACAACATGATAAACGTGGAAATATGTTTACATGATTGCATATGTATAACCTATATAAATTATTTGCTGTCTTGGGGAGAAGGCAGAAGAAATGAAACTCAGAATTGCATAGAAATGAATGTTAAATGTGATCTTTACATGTAATTAGAAAAATGAAATACTTTTTACAAAATAAAAATAAAGAAATATGCATCAAGCATGAATTTCAATACTCAGTTGGATATGTGATCTCATGAATTCAGGACTTTATTCTAATTATAGAGGTGACAACCTATCTATTCTTTCTATTCATTCATTCAATAAATATGTATTAAATATGTACTTTATACCAGGTACTGTAATAAACAGTGAGGATATAAAAAGAGATAAAAGTCTCCTGTTATCAAAAACCTCACAATATAATGCAGAAGTCAGGCAAAGAAATATGTACAAATTAGCTATATGCAACATAAAGAGGGAGTGATTAAAAGAAAGCACAAGAATAAAGAGGGGTTGGAAATGTTTTATATAAAATAAAGGAAAATAGTTGGGATTTAAAGGAAGCTAGGGTAGCCAGCAATTGAGGATGAGGAGGGAAAGCATTGCAGGTATGGGGGAAAGTCAGAGAAAATGCTTTCAGTCAAGATATGGGGCATCTTATTCATGGAACAACCAGGAGGCAGTCACTGGATCAGAATGTGTAACAGGGAGTTAGAAGTGAAATGACCAGAAAGGTTGGCGTATGAGGCTACATTCTGAAGGGATTTGAAAATAAAGAGAAGATTTTCTAATGTTCCTAGAGATGATGGGAGGCCACTGCAGTTTATTGAGTAGGTTGTTAACAAGGTCAGACTGATGCTTTTGCAAAATCCTTTCGGTGTCTAATTAGAGAATGGATTGGAGTGGGGAAAGATGAGACATGGAGATCCACCTGTAGGCTCTTGCAATAGCCCAGAGTTGATGAAGGCCTCAAGAAAAGTGATAGCAGTGTCAGAGCAAAGAATGAGATATCCTCTAGAGATATTTCAAAGGGGAAATCTATAGGTCTTGACAACAGATTGGGTGTGATAGAGGTGAGAGTTAGTAAGGCATTGATGATGAGTCCTGAGGTATGAACCTCAGGGCTGGGGATGAAGGTCTTGTCCTCTACAGTAATAGGAAAGTAGAAGGGGGATAGTTTAAATGGAAAGATAATGACCATCTTAAACTGATTATTTTGACTCTGAGCAGTTCTGATCTATGTTCTATAAGAAGCTGCCACATCGGGTTCACATAAATAATAGGATATCTCCCTCCTTTTCTCCCAACAATGAAAGAGACAGAATTTTCAGGGAGAATAGATTAGCACTAAAAACCACTTGATCCATTTATCCCTCAGATTCTGACAAGAGATAGCTTGAGACATTAAATTTAAGAACTTTGGAAATAACAACATCCTCTATTCATAGCCATCATTAAGGGGAAAATTACTATGAAGAAACAGTCCACCTTCTTCATCATCACTACCAATACCTGCTGACTCACTGCTACTGACAGACAGATAAGCATAAAAACTTTGAAAGGCCAGCACTCTCTTACTTCATAACTATTCCTGCTTCCAATCCAACTCTCAGAGCCATCATCTTAGGAGGCAACTCCCATGGAGTCAATCATTTCCTTCTGCTAACATCCATCTACCATGACAAGGCATTAAAAATAGTAAACAGGGGCAGCTAGGTGGCACAGTGATTAAGAGTGCCAGCCTCGGAGTTGGGATGACCCGAGATCGAATCTGGCCTCAGAAAATGAGCACCCACACATAAATAATGACTAGCCGTGTAACCTTGAGCAAGTTACTTAACCCCAATTGCTTTAAAAAAAATAGTAAACAGATACTTAACTTGAATCTGAAAATAACCCATCTTGTTGTTCAGTCACTTCAGTCATGTCCCCCTCTTCATAACACAACTTTGGGATTTTCTTGGCAAAGATAGTGGAATGGATTTCCATTTCCTTCACTAGCTCCCTTTAAAGATGAGGAAACTGAGATAAGGAGCGTTAAATGAACTTGTGCAGAATCACACAATTAGTAAGTGTCTAAGACTGGATTTGAACTCGGGAATATTAGTCTTACTGACTCTGGGCTTGACACTCTGTCAGTTGTGCCATCTTATTGCCACTACTTTACCTATTTTGGACTAATAATATTTAAGGGAGAAGATGGGTATAAATGTAACTCAGCACCTACTCTCCCTGAAGAAAGCAGTGTGGCAGCCTGTGGTCTCAGCCTCCCATTCTCCTTTCTGGCAGAAATCAAACACTCCCATGCAGAAGACTAATGGGAAGAGACATTAGAAATATCTCTTCTTGCCTTCCAGCAAGTCATATACAGACAGATGGATACAAACACATATAACCTACATGGACCAACAGCAGCACCTTACATGTTACCTTCTCTTGTGTGTGTTTTAGAGTAAAAATAATGAAAGAGATCAATTGCTTATAGAGTATTCAGATGTCTCATAACTATATTTTGGTATATATTAATCATACCATATCTCTATTGCAGAGAAATTTTCTGTCATATCATATGAAGTTATTAATATTTACAATTATTTGAAGAAATGTAACCTATAGATTCATAGAATAAATAAGATATTCTTTCCATGGGAACTGGTCTGGATGGTTTAAGGAACCATTTACATGGAATGACAGAGAAGAATCACCAATGATAAAGAAGATGGGAAGGAAGCTATTGTGAAATCCTGAAGTGGTGAGATATTGCATATAGGTGACAACTTGATCAAAAGTATAAAGGTGTATGAAGCTAAATTAGTCATTAGGGAATCATCCTGCTCTTTTTCTGAGGCATGTATTCAGAGGAAAGTGGAAAGCTGTCACTTGGAAAAATAGAAAGCTGATAATGTTCAGTTCAGGTGATTCATGTTGGAGCTTGTAATATATGATCAATCAATAAGCATTTATCAAATGCCTACTAGGTGGCAGATTTTGTGTTGAATCTGAAGATATAGAATAGTAGAAGGAGCTGTCATCTAAGAACTTACATATAACTGCTAAGGTTAAGTGAAGCCATAAGAATCAATTGTATCCAAAATCTGAGATGGCATTTTTTTATTTGTGTAAATATTCATCTATTTCATTAAGATTGTCAGATTTATTGGCATACAGATGGGCATAATAGTTCCTAACCATTGCTTTAATTTCTCTTAATTGGTGGTGAATTCAGCTTTTTCATATTTGATAATGATTATTTGGCTTTTTTGTTCTTTGTTTCTTCTTAATCAAGTTATTCAATAGCTTATTGTTGTAATTTTTTATAAAACTGGCTCTTATTAGTTCAATGATTTTCTTATTTTTAATTTATTAATCTCTCTTTTGGTTTGCAGCGTTTACAATTTGGTGTTCAATTGGGGATTTTTAATTTGTTCTTTTTCTAGCTTTGTTTTTTTGTTGCATGCCCAATTCATTGATCTGCTCTTTCTCTAATTAAAGTCAGCATTTAGAGATTAAAATAATTACTTTATATATTGCCTTGGAGGTATCCAATAAATTTTCATATATTTATCATTATTTTCATTCTCTTTGAGGAAACTATTGTTTCTACGATTTATTCTTTCACTATTTATTTTTAGTGTTAAATTTGTTTCCAAATAATTTTAACTTAAAAACAACACTATACTTTATTAAATGTAGTTTTATGTATTATGATCTGAAAAGTATGCATTTAATATTTCGGCCTTTTGCAATTAGTGGTGAATTTTTTTCCCCTAACACATGGTCAATTTTTTTGTAGGTGCCATGTGCCACTGAGAAAAAAATGTTTATTCCATTCCATTCTATTCCCATTCAATTTTCTCTAGAGATCCATTATATTTAATTTTTTCTAAAATTATATACACCTCCTTAACTTCTTGTTTATTTTGTGGTTAGATTTATCCAGGTTTGTGAGGGGAAAGTTGAGATCTTCTACTTGTATAGTTTTACTATTTCTTCCTGTAATTCATTCAATGTCTTTAGACATTCCAATGCTATACCAATTGGTAGACATATGGTCAATTTTTATATTACTTTATATCTGTTGTATCTTTTAGTAAGATGCAGTTTACTTGTCTCTTTTAATTACATTTTTATATTTTTTGCATTATATAAGTTCATAATTGTTTTTTTTTCAAGTTTCAGCTGAAGCACACTATAATGGGTATTACTCTCTGTATGTCTCTGTGCTTCAGATGTGCTTCTTATAAAAAACAACACATTGTAGGATTAACATTATTAATTTGCTCTGCCATCTACTTCCCTTTTTTAGGTGAGTTCATCCATTCACATTCACAGTTATGCTTAATAAGTGTGTATTTCCCTCCATACTATTTCCCACTAGCTTATACTTTTCTCTCTCACTCCTTTTACCCTGCTCCTTCTCACCTATCTTCTGCTTCTGACCACCACTTCCCTCAATCTACAGTCCCTTCTATCAGACTTCTCCTTTTGCTTTTTTTTTTTTTGGAGGGCAATTGGGGTTAAGTAACTTGCCCAAGGTTACACGGCTACGTTTTTGTTTGTGTGTGTTAAGTGTCTGAGGCTGGATCTGAACTCAGGTCCTTCTGACTCCAGGGCTGGCACTCTACTCACATGCCACCTAGCCGCCCCAGACTTCTCCTTTTTCTTGCCCCTGCTCCTACTTCTTAGATTTCTATACTCCCACTGAATGTGTAGGTTATTCCCCCTTTGGAAAAAAAATCTGATGACAGTAAGGTTCAAATAATCCTCACCCCCTCACTTCTTTACCTCCATTGTAACAGATATGTTTTATCTTTTCATGTGATAAAATTTACCCCATTCTGCCTCTCCCTTACCTCTACTCCCAGTTAAATCCCTTTTCCTACTCCATTATTTTTATATGATCCCATAAAAGTAAACTGATGCATGTACCCTCTGTCTAAGTATACTTCTTTGAACTGCCCTAATAGTTCTTAAGAGTTGAAAGTATCACCTTCCTGTGTGACGATGAAAACCTTCCTATGTGGGGATGAAAACAGTTTAAACTTTTTGAGGATTATTTTTCCTTTTTTGTCTTTTTATGTTCTCTTCAGTCTTGTATTTGAAAATCAAAATGATCATTTCTTTGTTTTTTTTTAAATCAGGAATGTTTGAAAGCCCTTAATCCTATTAAATTTTCTCCTAAAAGACTATACTCAGTTTTGTTGGGTAGTTGGCTGTTGTTTGTAATTCAAGGTCCTTTACCTTCCAAAATATCATATTTCAAGCACTCTGATTCATTAAGTTAGAAGTTATTAAGTCCTGTATAATTTTTATAGTGATTCTTCAATATTTGAATTGTTTCTTTCTGGGTGTTTGCAATATATTTTCCTTGACTTGAGGATTTTGGAATGTGGCTATAATATTCCTGGAATGTTTTTTTTTCCCTTTTTGGGATCCCTTTCAAGAGGTGATAGATGGATTCTACCAATTATTATTTTGCTTTCTGATTTTAGGGCAATATCAGGGAAATTTTCCTATATAATTTATTGAAAGATGCAGTCCAGGATCTATTTTTTTATCATGACTTTCATGTAGTGCAATAATTCTTAAATTATTTCTCCTGGGTCTATCTTTCAGTACAGTTGTTTTTCCAGTGAGATGTTTTACATTATCTTCTCTTTTTTCCTTCTTTTGATTTTGTTTGATTCTTTATGTTTCATAGAATCAGTAGTTTCCCCTTGCCCAATTCTAATTTTTAAGTTACCTTTCATAACTCCATTTCCATTTGGCCAATTCTGCTTTTTATGGAGTTGTTTTCTTCAGTGAATTATTGTACATCTTTTCCCATTCTTTGTTTCTTTTATCAAGATACTGACTAGGTTTTTTTGTTTGTTTTTTTATGATACTCTTGTATAACATTCATTTCTTTATCCATTTTTATTCTACTTCTCTTATTTGATTTTTAAATACTTTTTGCACAATTATGGGAGGAATTTTTGGGCCGAAGACTAATTAATATTTCTCTTTGAGGCTTTGCATGTAGGAGTTTTGACATTGTCATCTTTTTCTAAATTTGTGGTTTTTTATCTTCCCTGTCCCTAACATAGTTTTCTATGTTTACAGCTCTTTTTCTTTTCTTATTTTCCAGCATACTTCATAAATTTGAAGTTGAGCATTGCTTGTGGGGTACAGGAAATACTGTCCCAAGGTTCTTGTGCCATGGGCCATGGGAAATATCATTGACTTGCTGCATGGGGGCCTCTGGGGCTGATGGTTCACCTCTTGAGGGTAGATATCTAGTGCTAGTGCCTTGCCCGTTGTGCTGGAATTGGAGGCCTTAGATATAACCCTCTGCTCTGCTGTCCTGTGGGGTTGTGACCATTTTCAGATCCATGATTTGGGTAGGGGCCTCCTAATGGCTTACCAGTACATGGCTTGTGGCTTGTACTGAGCTGTACTACCCTTTTATGAAAGTGAGATGGACTTTTCTTGAAGTCTTTCTAAATTACCCTTGCCTGGAAAGTTATTTTCACCATTCTTTTATGGGTTCTATTTTTTCAGAACTTGTTTTGAGGCTTGATTAAAGTTGTTGCAAGGGAAATTGATAAGAGCTCCGACAATTTCCTGTCTTTTCTGTGCCATCTTCTTAATGGTGATTTTCAAAGAAATACTTAACCTTGAGAAAATCAGTATGAGCTAATACTGCAGGTTTCTCATGAAAGAGACTTTGTTCTTGTTTTTGGACACAATGTAAAATCCTCTCTGTCAACTCCTTAACTTGCATCTCCACCCATAAGTCGTCCTTTCAATTTATTCTGTTTCCTTTTCCTTCTTGTTTATAGGGTAAGGCACTGTACCCTTACAACAGGGTAACTCACCACACTTGTAATTTTGCTTATTCTGTTTAAATAATTTCTTTTAAAGTGGACATTGAGCTTATATTTGGGAATCATCAGAAAAGAAATTACCCTTCTTGTTATAACTAGACTGTTAATATTAATATGTTTTTGGTTTCTCCTATGGTATGGGTCATCAAAGAGAAATCTAACTAATTGGCTAGAGAACATTAATTTAACATAAAAAAGAAGAGCAGATGAATTAATGTTTAAAGATGGTCAAAAAATTAAGATACCCTTATCTTCACCATTTTGCTACAATGTCTACAGAAAAGGAAATGTAACAAAGAAGAAAGTCTTCTTGTATTTTTCATTACTTAAATATTGGTTATTGTCTAGAAATGTATGGCTAAATGATAAGCATTCCAATGATAAATTTCTTTTCATTTGATTGCATTAGTCTTTGGAAAACAGATGTAACCTAGTGTTAGGTTTGGCCTGGTATTCTCTACAATGCAGTAGTACTTGCCAAAGATGGTTTATGCAAGGATAACCTTTTGGAAGATGAGTTCATCTCCATGCCATAATAAGGTACTAGTGATATTAAAGCTATACACTCCTCCCAAACTCCACCCTACAATTTATCTAGCATGTGATCAACTAATCTCTATATCTATCTATCTATCTATCTATCTATCTATCTATCTATCTATCTTTCTGTCATCTATCAATATTCCTCCAAGGTAATTATCTTCCAATGTTGAGATACAATATAAACAAAGATAGATACATAAATGTGGATACATAAATATAGACATAGATATACCTATTGGTACAGATTTCTGTGTATGTAGCTATATAAGGAGGAATTTAACATGAATGCCTGCAGAGCTCGGGAAAATCTTCTTGTAGGAGGTGGCTTCAAAGCTATGTACTGAAGGACTCCAGGGGTCATAAGAGGCAGAGGAAAGAAAGGATGTCATTCTAGACATATGTCTACTATCTTACCACTCACCATTCTTGGCAAAGAGTTAAGCATATTCATACTCGATTAAATGAAATTAATTGGATAAATGCAAAAGATCTAACTTATACCCACAAAGTGATTGTCTTAGACATTCTTCACGGATACAGAAACCTAATTAGAAGTTTGCAATTGTCATTGGCTTCTGCAAATTTCAGCCTATGCTATTTTCCCCTGACATATAATTCCCAAATAATTGTAGTGCCCTTGCTTCTCTTCTTTCCTTTTCTTCATAATTTCAAATTTCTGTAGGCTTAGGTCAAGTGCATTATTCATGCATTTCCTCAGAGACATTTTTTCTCTCATTTCAGTTTCACTAGCCTGTGGCCATAGTGATAAGAAGTTCGCCTTTTGAGTTATTTCTGTAACTTAACATTTAGTCTTCATATTACATTTTATCATTTAACTATTCAATATATGGGCTGGTTTTTCCAAGCCCTCCCATCACTAAATCATCCTCTTCATTGTTCAAATACTCTGAGTTAAAAAAATGGTAAGAGGTGTGCATAACTACACTTAAAGGCACCACATGTATTTATAGGCACTGGATGATCAAAACAGGTGGCAATGTATTAACTAAATGGTGATTATCTTTTGGAGAAAAAAAAACTGTCCCTCCAGCTGTTTGCTTCTTTTTGCAAAGAAAAACATGTGTTCCAAATTTCCATAGGTTTTGACACAACTTCTCTTGCCATTTTCACTCTTACTTCTCTGATGATTCCCATAGAAACATAAGCTCAGTGTCCACTCTAAGAGAAATTATTTAAACAGAACAAGCAAAATTACAAGTAAGGTGCCTTACCCTGTTGAAGCTTTTTTTTTCCTTTTTGATGAATACCTGACATCACAGATTTCTCTGCTTATTTTTCAGAACATGAACCCCTCCATTCAATTTTAATTATATGGGGATTTAATTTGGCCTTGATGCTTGGAAGTCCATATTGAGCATTGAAAAACAGATAGTATCCATGTTCAATCTGGCTTTTTCATATCATTTTAAATATCAAAATGATTAGGCCACTTTTAGGATCAATTCCCTGTTAAAGTTCATTATTAAACGGTTCTGCCAGCTATTGGCCATGAAATTATCGAGCAGCAAGAGACACCTTTAGAATGTTATAAAGAGAGAGAAAGAAGGTTACTGATCTCTGTATTCTATATTGCCAAACTGATGTGTACATGGAAGTTGGGTAATATAATACATATTCATGCTGACAGCTAATTTTCAGCCTAATGCAATTCAAAACAGAAAAGATAATGAACCCTAAAAAAACACAGAGTTTGTAAATGGAAATGCTGACAGACTCTTAACTCTAATAGCAGTGCTATTGGGCACCACAAAAATAACAAAGCTAATTTTAATGAAGATTTGAAAGTAGATGAGGCATTTATCTTCAGTAATTATGGTGCTTCTGTAGGACTAATATCTAAATGGAATTTAAACCATTTAAATGACCCTAGGGAAGGGACAATTGGAGGAATGATTCTTACTCAGTATGCCTCAATAAAGGTTATATGTATAGGCATATTTCAAGTGCATTTATTTCCCTGTGTGGAAACTAGGCACATCCCAATTAGGAACACACTGGTCTTCTTTTATTTTAATTTGGAGAAATCAGAGTCCACAGCAAATGTAGTTTATTTTTATTTTTTGGTTAAGCACCCTGGAAAGAAGAATATTTTTTCTAAATTAAAAAAAATGAAGAAACTGGGACATACAAGTAGATAAAACATTCTAGCTCCGAATTTGTGGGGTGGGAATAGGGCCTGATCAATGTGGTCCTAGTTAGATTTATTTTTCTTGGGGAATTATACAAAGATGAACATATACTCCTCCCCTGGTTGTAGTACAACATATAGAACTTAAGAAGACTCCTATTTCAGGTGACTAAGAGGTTGTGTTCTGTGATGAGGAAACATCTTCTAATTACTTACAGAGTGGGGAGAACCAATAACTCAAGATTCCAAATTGGAACTGATTTCTTATACAGAAAGGACAACCTGATATTCCCTGTTTCTCTGTCTTTGATGGCCTGTCTTCCTCTCTCTCTCTCTCTCTGCCTCTGACTCTCTCTCTCTCTCTCTCTCTCTCTCTCTCTCTCTCTCTCTTTCTATGTGCCTGTTTCTCTCTGTGTCTGTCTGTAACTCTCTCTTCTTAATGTCAGTGATTGAATAAGTGCCCTGAGATATAGGGATTTAGGGTTTGAGGGTCAGAGTCGAAGGCAATGGTAAGCTGTATTTTCCCTGCCCAGTCTCAGTTTTCCCATGGAATCATGGAGTCTCTTCTTCCATTGTTTTAGAAGAGTTATCTGCAGATCCAAATGTGCTTGTGGTGAATATGTATATGCAGAAGCATGAGAATGAAAAGAATTCCAATTGACAACCAGCACTGACAGAAGAGCTCATTTAGTGAGGCAGCAGCATGTGGAGTAATATTGGCCAAGAGCAAAGAAAGCCTCTGCAGGTGTATATAGCACATCAGTCAATCAATGATGTCACAGGCTTTATGGATTGTGACTCTTCAAGAGAAAAGGGTAAACTATGGGCTCTAGAAATGCCCTGATACAGAACAGCAGAAAGTTGAAACTGTGGGTAACTTCACAAGGACTCTACGAAGAAGGAAGGAGGATTTCCCTTTGTTCCTTCTGTTATATACAAGCATGTCTCCCAACTAGTGTACTTTAAGTTCTGTCCAACTTTCCCCAGGTGCTCCCATTATGGGAGGATTTTTTTTTTTTTTGGAATTACAATTCTTATTATAACTTCTCCCTAAATCCCTGTTCTAAAACCTAATGGAGTTTACCTCCATTGATAATTGGGAAAATATCCAGTGAGATTCTAGGAACTACCATGTTCTAGAAGTCATATACTTAAATAATTATTAAAAATTATCTAAATAAACTATTTCATTTTACATAAAAATATTGAGCCCTCTTGCTGAAGTGACTTATCTATGGTCACACAATTCAACTGATACCAAATGTAGTAGTAAAGGTAGAGGTGTCCTGCTTTCTAGATTGCTGCTCTTATATGTTTATAGATTTCAAAATAATACAGGTTTCCCTTTCTCTGCCAAGGTGGGGCCCGCTGGGAGGCCAGGGTCATTGAACAGTGATGTGGGGCTCACTTGACATTTGTATAGGCAGGTGGCTGGCTACCATGAAGTCATGGCTGGCTTGGAATTGCTCTATGCCTCGGCAACACTGGGGATCACTTGAAGCCAGGACATGCTTGTCTGCTTTGTGCAATGGGAGCTCATCATCCAGGGCTACCAAGGCCTGGCTACCAGCAAACAGCCAGGTCCAGACAATAAGAAATCTGAGCTGCTTCCACATGGATGGAATTTCAATAAAGATCTCTATGTCCTTCACTATATGTCCAAAGTCAAAGGAACTCCTTCTAAAGGCCATCATGGTGGATGATAGCATGATTATCAATGCTTTGGTGTGTAAGTCACAACAGATGGTGGACTTGACCCTGACCATGGACAATCATGTGGATGTTGAACACCTGGGTGACTTCCACAGGGTCTACAAGAACAGCAAAGAGCTCCAGACACATATTGCCTCAGGCCTTGCTTTGCCCATCCACAACTCTTTGAGTAAAAGTGGTTCTGTCAATTTTTCTCAGGAGTTTCCACCTGCCACCTCCAGAAAATATGACCCTTTTCATATTCCCCCTCACCACCCACACACCAGAAGGCAACCTCCTTGGCATGATACCCTGGGTCCCTTTTTTGTTGGGGGAGAGTACCTGGAGCCCTTTGGAGATGAGAGAAGTGGCATGATTTTGGACCCCCTGAGATCTGGCTTCCCAAGAGCTCTCATTGACCGATCTTCTGGACTCCCCAACCAGCTTCCTCCAGGTGCTGTTTCTCCAGGAGCTTGATTTGATCCATTTGGTCCCATTGGAACTAGTCCATCTGGACCAAGTCCAGATCCATTTGGTCCCATTGGAACTAGTCCATCTGGACCAAGTCCAGATCATCACTCACCCCCAGGCTATGATGACATGTTCATGTGAAGGCCATAAAAATGTAACATCCCAGCCTTAGCATCCTTATAGAGATGAACAAAGATCATCAGTTTTCATCCAGTCCTGGAGCTTAGGAATCCTCTAATGGTTTGGAAGTTCAGCTGGAATTGCATGCCTATGCCCACAATAACAAAGGGATAATCCCATTCTCCACCTCTGCCTTGAAAAAATTCACTCCTTGTAAATCAAGAAGAGAAGTCAATGTATTTATCTCTTTCATCACCAAATTGCCCACTGGAAATTTTTGGCAGTGGGTGAACTTATTCCTGCTTCAATCCTGGTTGCAGTGTTCTAAGGACAGAAATCATTTGATGCATTATTAAGAACTCAAATGTAAATACAAAAATTGTGTTATTGGGTCAAAAAATAACACAGGAGACTCTACCCTTTAAGTTCATTTTGAGTCAAGGTGCAAATGACCTCTAAAGGATCATGAACCCATTTAAAATTTTCTGTATTCTCCAGTGTATTGAAAGCTATATAATCCCTCCAGTTCATGCTAACATATAGAAGGGAAGTGGATATAGTATCTCCTAGCTGGAGATGATGTGGGAATGGGGAAAAAATAAAAAAATAAAATAAAACAAAGGAGGGTAAGCAAATAGAATTAAGTTTAAAAAATGGACAGTATGGCAAAATAAATACAAAGTAAATGCAACTTTTAACCGTTGATAATAAGGCATCCTTAAACTCACAGAGTCACCATATGAAAACTAGGAGACACTAGTTTAATGTCAAAGTGACTTTCCTGGAGGGAAGTTAATTGGCTTTTGCTATTAATTTCCCCAACATCAGAAGAGAGTAAGTCTCCAAGCTCACTTAGGAGAAAGGATGTGTGTCCTGGCATCCCTTCCATACATTGAAGAATTTCAGTGATCAAAGATTTTGTGTTTATGGTCCCCATCAGAGTACAGAGAATCCATTATTTTCCCAACTCAGTCCTTCTCTTGTTTCCTTTCCACCTGAAACCAAGGTATTGATCAAGAGCTAAATGAAGCGGGAATCCTTACTCTACTTCTCAATTATTTTTAAGGTCTGATATTCTTCTGGTGATTTTGCCTGCCTCTAAATATTGGATCTTTCAAAAGAGACATTGCTATTAATCCTTTGTTTTTGAAAAGGACCAGTGCCATTGTGGGTGAGGTTTTGACGTGCATAAACTGCATTTAAGTGACACAGCATTGTGTGAAGTTGTCAGCTTCACCCTTTCTTCCAGATTCATTTAAATCCAGTGGCAAAACAAAAGTCAGAATAACTAGTGATGTCCCTGGACATAACAGTGGATATCCCTGGTGTCTTTAATATTTGGTGAAAGTTTAAGTGTTCCAAAGGTCCTGCTTCAGTCACCTTCATGATCATGGAAACAAATTGTTCTCATATGCCAATTCCACAGGAGTAAATTTCCACATGCTTGGAGCAAACACTCCACTAACTCACTAATAGGTTTGAGGCCTCTCACTTGCCCTCAACCAGGTATAGTACATCTTCTGAGATACTTTTTATAAAGGTGTTACCACTGCCCACACTATAGCTTTTTGTAGCCACAGGTGAGAGCTGTGTGACAGGTAGACATCAAAGGTGAATAAGGAGCCCTGTAAGGACTTGGGAAGTCCTCCCACCAATGGTGTAAGTCTTCCTGAACTCGTGCACCCTTTCAAAATGAAGCTGAAGTCAGTGAATAATAGGTACATGGTGGGTGTGAATAATCAAAACTATGTTACATTTATTTATTTAATTAGGCAGGGAAAAATGTCATAAAGTAATTTTAATAGAAAAATGTATGGCCACAAGTAAAAGTGAGAAGATAGAATAAAGAATAAATGGACATCTTATATGCTTCATCAGTACACAATAATATCTTTTTAGGGTTTATAGGAATATATGGACAAGAGTTGGACATGATTTGGACATGAATGCATAATGACCTGAATTGAGTTCCTGAATCAATGTGACATAGATCTGTTTAAGTCAAAGTATTTCAGGGACCAGAATGGGACTCTGGGAGAGTAGAAAGTGATTTGGAATTAGAGATATGCTTTTCAGTCCTAGTTCCATAATTTACTGGTATCCCTTAGTATATACTGGAATTGTGGTCTGATTACTACAATCCCTTATCTGAAAAATTCAGTTCAAGGCAAAAAGGCATTTACTATGCATCTACAAAGTACTAGGAAAAATAGAAAGTAAAGGGTCCATAAAGGAAAAAAAATACAACAGTACTTGAAATAATATGTAGTGGGAAATACCCTATATTTAAAGGTTGATGAGCTAGTTTCCCATTAGGACTCTTCTACTTAACCAATTTGGTGACTTTCAAGAAATCAATTTGTTGGTACAAAGATTCATTGCTGAAAATAATTCCTTACAAAGCAGAACTGGTTAAATGGAAAGAAAAGCACAAAAGCTAACTGAAGAAAAGAATTACTTAAAAATTAAGTAATTTTCACATTGAAGCTAATGATTCCATGAGACAAGAAGAAACAATTAAAGTCAAAATACTGAAAAAGAATTTAAACATGTGAAATAGCTCATTGGCAAAACAATTTACCTGAAAAAATAGATCAAGTAGAAGTAATTTAAGAAATATGAGTTTACCTGAAAACTATAATCACATAAAGAGCCCAGACATCAAATTTTAAGGAAATATCGAAGAAAATTGCCCTGATATCCTAGAACCAGGGGGTAAAATAGAAATTTAAAGAATCTACTAATTATCTCCTGAAAGAAGTCCCAAAATAAAAGCTCACAGGAATATGATAGTCAAATGCCAGAACTCCTTGGTTCAAGAGAAATGATAGAAACAGAGAAAAAGAAACAGTTCAAATACCATGGAGTCACATTTAGGATCACACAAAACTTGGCGACTTAAAGAAAAGAAAAAAAAGGGAGCCATGGAATATGATTTTCCAGAAGACAAGGAGCTAGGGTAGTAACCAATATCACTTATCTAGAGAAAATGAGCATAATCCTTCAAAAGAATGAATGAATGAATGAATGGTTAGATAAATGAATGATTTAATGAAATTAAATTAAAATGAATTATTTAATGAAACAGAGAACTTTCAAGTATCCTAATGAAAAGACCAGAGCTGAACAAAAAGGTTGACTTTCAAATACAAGATTCAAGAGAATAACAAAAAGCTCAACGGGAAAGAGAAATCATAAAGGAATCCCTCCACATTAAGATGGCAGTTGTAACTCTTAGATCTAAATCACTATACAGAAAGTTAAAAGGCAGAGACAGAGATATGAGCAAAAGTTGAATTTGATGGCATGATATTTAAACAAAGGAGGGGGAGTGAGAAATAGGATTGCACTGAGAGAATATGGAAAGGACAGGTATAATATAGTGAATTATAATACATTAAGAGGTGTGAAAAATCTATTGCAATGGAGAGAAAAATGGAGGGGGGAGCATTACCTGAACCTTACTCTTATTGGAAGTGGCTCAAAGGGGGAAAAACACATACTTAGTTGTATATAGAAGTTAATCTTACTCTATAAAGAAGTAGGAGGAGAGAGAAGTAAGGGGACTGATAGGAAGGTAAATTGTGGGAAGTGGTGGATAAAAGCAAAACACTAGTAAGGAGCAACAAAGGAAAAGTGAGAAAGAAGGAAAATAGGATAGAAGGAAATATATAATAATCATAACTATGAATGTAAATAAAAGGAACTCACCCACAAAAGGGAATCAGATAGCATAGGTGATTAAAAACCAGGATCCTATAATATGTTTGTTGTTTACAAGAAGTATATTTGAATCAGTGACATACACAGAGCAAAGGAAAGGGGCTGGAGGAGAATCTATTATGTTTCAGTGAAAGCTTAAAGAAAGACAGCAGTAGCATTAATGATCTTAAACAAATAAAACCCCAAAATACATCAAAGTAAAAGAGGTAAAAAAAGAAACTACATCTTGATAAAAGGTACCATAGACAATGAAGTAATAACAGTGCCAAACATATATGCATCAAAAGGCATAGCATCTAATTTTCTAAAGAAGCTAAATGAGTTACAGGAAGAAAGAGTAAAATTGTAGCAGTGGGAGACCTCAATGCTTCCCTCTAAGAAATAGATAAATCTAATCACAAAATAAACAAGAAAGATGTTAAGAAGTTGTATAGAGTTTTGGGAAAGTTATATATGATATATCTTTCAAGAAAACTGAATTGAGGATAAAAGGGAATATACCTATTTTCCCAGTGGTACATGGCACCTAAGCAAAAATTGACTATGAATTAAGAAAAAAAAACACAATGAAATGTAGAATGGCAGAAATATTAAATGCATCCTTTTCAGATCATAATGCAATAAAATTACATTCAATAAGTGACATTCAATAAGATAGATTAAAATAATTGGAAATTAAACAATCTTATACTAAAGAATGAGAGGGTCAAAATTAAAAGAAAATCTTAGAAATAATTAATAATTTCATCAAAGGTAATGAGAACAATGAGACAATATATCAAAATGTATGGGAGACAGACAAAGCAGTATATAGTGGGAAAATGTTATCACTCAATGTTTGAATCAGTAAAGTAGAGGAAGAGCAGATCAATGCAGTGGGTATGCAAATTAAAAGAAAAAAGAACCAGAAAAATGACAAATTAAATATCCCCAAGTAAGAGTGAAATTTGAAATCCTAAAAAATCAAGAATATATAAAACTGATAGTAAGAAACAACTGAACTAACAATGACAAAAAATAGTTGATTTAACGGGAAAAAAAACCCAAATAGATAAACTATTGGTTAATGTGAATTTTTTAAAAAATGAAGGAAACCAAGTTACCAAAATCAAAAATTAAAAAGCTGAATTCACCACCAATGAAGTGAAAATTAAAGCAATTATTATAAACTATGTTGACCAATTATATGACAATAATTTGACAATCTAAGTGAAATGGATAAATATGAAAAAATGAACTTTTCATATTAACAGAAAAAGAAAATTTTTAATTTAACTTAAACCTCATCTTAGGGAAAAATATATTAATTCATCAATGAACTCCTTATGGAAAAAAAATCCTCAGGGAAAGATGGATTAAAAGATGAATTCTACAAAATATTTTAATGCATTCCAATACTATATAAACTCTTTGGGAATAGAGGCAAAGAAGGTGTCCTACCAGATTCTTTTTAAGATACAAAAATGATACTAATACCTAAACCAGGAATAGCCAAAACAGATCAAGAAAACTATAGACCAATTTTCCTAATGAATATTGATATAATTTTTTAAAAATAGAGTACTGGCAAGGAGATTGCATTGGTATATCCTAAGTATAATACACTATGACCAGATATATCCTAGGGTATATACTATATCCTGTATATATGTAATGAATATAGAGCTGGTTCAATATTAGGAAAAATATGAACATAACCAAATAAATAATAAAACTAACATAAACCATATGATTATTCCAAAAGATACAGAAAAGGTTTTCAACAAAATACAATGTCCATTCTTATAAAAAACACTAAAAACATCAGCAAGCATTATCTGTAAATGAGGATAAGTTAGAAGCCTTCCCAATAAGAACAAGAGTGAAACAGGATGGCAACTTATCACTGCTATTATTCAATATTGTACTAGAAATATGAGCTCTAGCAATAGGAGGAGAAAAATAAAATTAAAAAAATTAGAATAGGCAATAAGGAAATGAGATTACCACTCTTTGCAGTAATATGATGGTATACTTAAATAATCAACTAAAAAAAGTGGAAATAATTAGCATGTTTAGCCAAGATGCAAGATCCAAAATAAACCCACATTAATCATCAGCATTTCTGAATACTACCAACAAAACTCAGCAGCAAGAAGCAGAAAAACAAATTCCTTTTAAAATACCTATAGACAATGTAAAATACTCAGGAGTCTACCTGCCAAAGCAAATCCAGGAACTATATGAACACAATTACAAAACACTTTTTGCACAAATAGAGACAGATCTAATAACTTGAAAAAATATTAATTACTTATGGGTAGGTAAAGCCAATACTATGAAATGAAAATTCTACCTAACTTAACTTATTCATTGCCATACCAATTAAATTCAGCTAAAATTATTTATAGAGGAAGAACAATAATAAAATGAATCTGTAAGATCCAAAAGGTAAAGAATATCAAGAGAATTAATGGGACAAAAGGTGAAGGAAGGTTGGCCTAGCCTTACCAGATCTCAAACTGTATTATAAAATAGTAATAAGAAAAATGATCTGTTACTGGCTAAGAAACAGAATAGTGAATCAGAGGAACAAATTAGATACATAAGACAGGTAAATTACCATAGTAACTAGTGTTTGAGAAACCCAGATTCCAGCCTTTTGTAAACAAACTCACTAGTTGACAAAACAAACAAACAAAACAAAACAAACAAACAAACAAACAAACTATTGGGAAAACTGGAAAATCATAGGGCAGAAAACAGGTATAAATGAACATCTTACACTGTATTCCAATTTAAGGTCAAAATAGGTACATGAAGGTGATCCCACAAATTTTGGGAGCAAGAAAAAGTTTGCCTGTCAGAAGGGAAGAATTTATGAAAAAAAAAAAAAACAAGAAATACACAGCATTAAGAGATGTAAAATGAAAGACCACTGGTTGAGAAACCAGGAGTCTGGTTCCAATTAAAGGTTCTTCCACTTAATATATGCATAATCTTGGAAAAATCATGTAAGTACTCTTGGCCCCATTTTTCTCATCTGTTCTTTGATGGAGCAGGCTAAATGACCTCTAAGGACTCATCCAGGTTCAATGAAACTCACTGAATAGTCTTATGTTTTATTAAAGCTACTTTCTATTTATTCATCTGCCTCTCTTTCATTTTTTTTGCCTATTCTGAATACAAGACTCAAGTAGTTTCATTTGTTAAGTAAGGTAAAACAGTTTTGCCTTTGGTTATAAATAAATTAGGTTGATTGGAATTTGAGACTTTTCAAAACAAATGTATTATAACAAAATAAAAGTGAAAATATGTCATTATAATGGAAGAGATGAGAAAATGCATCCCTTTCCCTTTTTTGGAAAGATAGGGCCTACGGGTATAGAATATTGGATATGCTGTCAGATTCTATTGACTTGTTTTGCTGAACTATTATTTTTTTTAATTCTAACTTAAGGAATTACTTCTCTTAAGGGACAGAAGTTATTTTTTAAGGAAAAAATCATAACTAGGAGAGTGCTGAATAAGAGGTATTTGTAGATCAATTTGATGTTTAAAAAAAGGAATAAATAAACAAATAAAAAAACTGTCAAGGAAAACTGCCCTGATACATTAGAATAAGTGAGTAAAATATAATTAATTCATAAATCACCACCTTTTAGATCACAGAATGACAACTGCCTGGAATATAATAGCTAAATTCCAAAGTACCCAGGTTAAAGAGAAAACACTTCAAGCTGCAAGAATGAAACCATGCAAGTACTTTGGAGACACAGTTGAGATTGCACAGAATTTAGCAAGTACTAGTTTGAAGGAGCAGAGGGTTTAGTATATGATAATTCAGAAAGCAAAAAATACAAAAGGAAAAAAAAACTAGGGTTACAATGAAAAACAACTTCCCCATCAAAACTGAATATAATACAGTAAATATGAATATTTAATGAAATAGAGGATTCTCAACAATTCTTGATAAAACTAAAAACAAAAATAAATAGAAAATTTGACTTTCAATTACAAGGCTTAAGAGAACCATAAAAGATAAAAAATGAAAGAGAAATCATAAGGGTCTCAATGAGGTAAAATTTTATAACTCTCTAGATAGGAAAATGATACTTTATCCTTTTAGGACAATTAAAAGGATTCTAGTAGTTGTGGTTGGGCAACACTTGAACCCCTTACTCACTACATAAATTAGTTCAAATGAGGAATACATAAATATATACACTCATGAATATACACATATATATACACGTATGCATATGTACATATGCATGCTTATATTTACATGTATGTTTATATGTATACACACTATCTACCTATCAACACACACACATTATCCTATCAAACAGGGAAATGGGAGTAGAAGTGGATATGAGAAAGAGCATGTAATAAAAGTGAGGGCAGATATCAAAAAGCAGAGAGAGAGATGGAGAAACAGAAGAGAATGGGATAGAGGGAAATAAATAGTCACCATAACTTTGCATGTGCATAGGTTGAATTTGCTCATAAAATGGAAGCATGCAGACGGATGGATTAAAAAACAGAATCTAATAATATGTTTTTTTATGTGAAATACACAGAAGCTAAAAGACTTTTATTAAAATAAGGGATGGAAACAAAATCAATTATGCTTCAGTTAAAGTAAAAAATAACAGAGGTAACAATCATAATCTCAGACAAAACTAAAACAAAAATGGACCTCACTAAAAGGGATAAACTGGGAAACTATATTTTAGTAAAATTCACCGCAGCCAATTAAGTACTATCAATATTAATCATATGCATCAAATGATATAGCATCCAAATTCTTAAAGGGAAAGTTAAATTAATTACAGTAGGAAAAAGATAGAAAAATTATACTAGTGGGAGACTTTAACTTCTCCCTTTCTGAACTATATAAATCTAACCATAAAATAAATAAGAATGGCTCCACTATTCCAGGATTTTTCCTGGGAAAATATTCTCTGTGTTTTTCAAGGTCAATAAAGGTGACTTTATTGACTTACTACTTATTCCACCATCTTGGTTACTGGAAATCAAAAGAGGTGACTTTCAAATATTCCATCTGTGAGCTAAAAGCTCTAGGAGCACCTGCAACAACTGCTGCTGCCATTCCAGTCCCTCCAAAGACCTGCTCCTGGTTTGCTGTGATTGGGTCTGCATTGGCCCACCCTGTGATGAACTGCATGGCTCTCTCACCCAGGTCTGACAGACCCCTCCTGCTGACCTTGTAAGTTGTCTCTGGTATCTGTGGGCTGAGAAGTCTGGAAAATAAAATAGCTGTCAGTGATTCAATGACTGCTCAGGCTTCACTAGGACTGGGTCTACACTGGTATGGCCTGTAATAGTCCACTGGACTAAACTCCTCTCTCAATCCAGTGCAACAGTCTTTTCCTGTTGAGCTTCCAGCCTGTCTCACACTGGAAATCTGCCTACTCTGTTTCTTTGTGGGTTATGCCACTCTCGATTTTGTTTAGTTACTTTTAAAAGGTATTAGAAGGGTTTGGGGAGAATTCAGGAGATTCCCTGCCTTCATTCTACCATCTTGTCTCTACCCCACCAGAGAAAAAAAAAATTAAACACATCTTTTCCAGACTGTAACAGAATAAAAAAAAAAAAACTTGTAATAAGATCAAAAGTGAAGCAAAGATAACCATTATCTTCACTATCACTCAATATTACTATGAAAAATAAGACAAGAAAAATAAAGGAATAAAAATAGCAGTGATGTAAAAAGAATCACTCTTTGCAGATATGATTGTCTGCTCCAAGAAATTTATAGCATCAACTAAAAAAAAAAGTAGAGAAAACAATTAACAACTTTAGCCGAGTTTCAGGATATATAATTACCACATAAATCATCAGCATTTCTGCATAGTATCAACAAAAACCAGCAGTAAGAAGAAAAATAAATTCCATTTAAAATAACTGCAGTCAATATGAAATACTTGGGAGTCTACCTGCCAAGACAAACTCAGGACAATATAAATGTACTCACAAAAACATTTTTTCACACAAATAGTGACAGATCTAAAAATTTTAGAAATACTATTTGCTTCTGGGTAGGCCAAGCCTGAAAAGGATAGTTCTACATAAATCAATTTACTTATTCAGTACCATAAAAACCAAACTACCAAAGAATTTTGTCATAGAACTTGAAAAAAATCATCAACAAGATCCTTGTGGAAGGAAAAACAAATTAAGGAAATCAATGGAAGAAAATTGTCAAGGAAAAAAATACAATTGCTACCAGTTGCAAATTTCAAACTAGACTAAAAATGGTAATTATCCAAATAATCTGATAATGGCTAAGAAATTGAATGGTGGATCAGTGGAATAGATAGGTATTCAATACATTGTAGTAAATGAACATAATAATCTAGTGCTTGATAAACTGCAAAATGCAAGTTTGCAGGTAAGAACTCAGAATTGAAAATTTGGGAAAACTGGAAAGTAGTTTGACAGAAACAAGGCATAGAATATCATCTCACACAATATACCAAGATAAGATAAAAATGGATAAATGTTTTAGATATAAAAGGTAATATCAGGGATGGAGCCAGGATGGTATAGTAAAAGCAGGAACTTTCTTGAGCTCCTCCTCTAACCACCTCAAATATGTATAAAATATGACTCTAAACAAATTTTGCCACTACAACCTCACAAAGTGACAGAGACAAAAAAAAATTCTCCCATGGAGGACAGTCAGGCAGGCCAACTGGAAGGGTCTGTAACACCAAGCTGGGAGCCAAATGCAATCTGATGTGAGCCACATGGGTCAAGGCCAGCTACACTGACTAGCTGGAGCAGATTTCTAGAGAGTAAATCATTGGCAGCTGTGGTGGGTTCCAGACTTCTCAACCCATAAATTCCAAAGAGAAAATAAAAGGTCAGTGGGGAACACTGTTGATCCTGGGTGAGAGAAGAGCATAGTTTGGCCCCTGCTCCCTGGGCAGTGGAGGTAAATGTTGCTGCAACTAATAATGCTGCTTCTGGCTCCAGGCCTACACATCATAGGGGGACCAAGTGACTGACTAGAGGGCTTTTGAAGGAATCTGTCTGCTGGCACTGAGAAAGGATTCTCTTGCTTTGTCCTGCTTAGTTCTGGGTCAATCTTGGGTAGTGGCACTGGGTTGAGGTGCACTGGTGGGGCAGGTACCTAGAAAAAACAAAAAAACAAAACAAAACAAAACAAAACTCTGACAACAGCTTTGCAAAACCCTAGAAATTTGGAACACAGCACTCTCCATTTTGGAAGCAGAGTTCTACCATTGCAAACAGCTCAAAAGTCAAGTAATTGCCTGGCAAGATGGTCAGATAAAGGAAGCACAATCAGACTATAGAATCCATTTTGGGGACCAAGAGGATCAAAACATGGAAACAGAAGAAGACAACAAAGGCAACATTTCTTCAGCAAAAACCTCTAAGAAAAATATGAATTGGTCACAAGCCACGGAGGAATTCAAGAAGGGCTTTGAAAATCTAGTAAGAGAACTAGAAGAAAAACTTGGAAGAGAAATGAGAATGATGTAAGAAAATCATGAAAAATGAGTCAACAGCCTCACTGAAAAAAAATAATACCTTGAAAATTGAGTAACTGAAATGGCAAAAGAGGTTGTAAAATCCAATGAGGAGGAGAAAGCCTTAAAAACTGAATTGGCCAGATAGAAAAGTGATTTTAAAAACTCACTAAAGAGAATAATTCCTTCAAAATTAGATTAGAGAAAATGGAAGTTAATGACATTATGAGAAACCAAGATACTGTAAAACATATTCAAACAAATGAAAAAAGTAGAAGGCAATGTGAAATATCTGCTTGGAAAAACCATTGACCTAGAAAACAGATCCAGGAGAGATAATTTAAAAACTATTAGACTTCCAAAAAGCCATGATCACAAAACATCATCCTATACATCATCCTTCAAGAAATTCTTAAGGAAAATTGCCCTGATATTTTAGAACCAGAGGGCAAAATAGAATTTGAAAGAATTCACGAATTGCATCTTGAAAAAGATCCCAAAAAGAAAAAAAGAAAACTGCTAGGATTATTATAGTCAAATTCCAGAGTTTCCAGGTCAAGGAGAAAACATCACAAGCAGTCAGGAAGAAACATGTTGAGTACTGTGGAAACACAATCAGAATAACACAAGATCTAGCAGCTTTTACATGAAGGGATCATACATCATATGATACTTTGGAGGTCAGAGAAGTTAGGATTAAAATCAAGAATCACTTACCCAGGAAAATTGAGTATAATACTCCAGGGGGAAATATGGACAATCAACGGAATTTTCTAGGCAGAGATACTGGAGTGATTTGTCATTTACTTCTCCAGCTCACTTTTTAGATGAGGAAAATGAGATAAATAGGCTTAAATTATTTGTCCAGGTTCACACAACTATGTAAGTATCTAAGACAGACTTGAAACTTTATATGACTTAGCTGCTCAGGAATGAATACCTAAATAGACAAAAGATACGGAGAGGTAGTCATTTTTTTTGGTTGCTGTTATTTTTGTTTTTGTTTTTTGTGCATAAAAATTAATTATTTATTTATGTTTAGTTTTCAACATTCATTTCCAGAAGATTTTGACTTACGAATTTTCACCCTGTCTTTCCCCTACCCTTACCCCAATATAGGGAGCCTACTGAATAATCCTTCACCCAGTCTATTCTGTTGTATATCCTATGCTGCTCCCCTAACTTTCTAGTAGGGTAAGATGGATTTCTATACCCCATTGCCTGTATATCTTATTCCCTAGTTGCATGCAAAAACAATTTTTAAACATTTGTTTTTAAAACTTTGATTTCCAGATTTTTTTGCTTCTTTCCATTTCAACCACCCCCACTGGTAATATAAGCAATTCAATATAGGTTGTACATGTATAATCACACAAAACATTTCCGTATTAGTTATATTGTGAAAGGTTAAATACATTTCCCTTCATCCTATCCTGCTACCCAATTATTCTATTTTCTCTTTGGCCCTATCCCTTTTCAGAAGTGTTTGCTTCTAACAACAAACCCCCCCCCCCAATCTGTTCTCCCTTCTATCATCCCACCTCTTATCTCCTTCCCCCCTATTTTCCTGTAAAGCAATGTACCCAATTGAGTGTATATGTTATTCCCTCCTTTAGCCATATTCAATGAGAGTACAGTTCTCCCATTCCCTTATGATTTCTGTTTCCTGTATACCTTCTCATGGTTCTCTTGCTTCTTGTAGTTGAAAGTCAAATTTTCTGTTCAGTTCAGGTTTTTTTTTTTTTTATCAAGAATGTTTGAAAGCCCTCTACTTCATTGAATGACCATATTTTCCCTATACCATTATACTCAGTTTTGCTGGGTATGTGATTCTTGGTTTTAGTCCTAGCTACTTTTACCTCTGGAGTATCATATTCCAAGCCATTCCCTTCATGTAGAAGCTACTAGGTCTTGTGTTATACTGATTGTGTTTATACAATTCTCAAATTGTTTCTTCCTGAGTGTTTGCATTATTATCTCCATGACCTAGGAACTCTTGAATTTGGCAATAATATTCCTAGGGATTTCCTTTTTGGGATCTTTTTCAAGAGGCAATTCATGAATTATTTCAATTTATATTTTGCCCTATAGTTCTAGAATATTAGGGCAATATTGCTTGAAAATTTCTTGAAAGATGGTTTCTAGGCTCTTTTTTTATCATGGTTTTGGGGTAGACCAATAATTTTAAAATTATCTTTCCTGGATCTATTTTCCAGGTCAGTGTTTTTATTTTTTCCATATTGCCTTGTATTTTTTCATTTATTTGGATCTGTTTTATATTATCTTGTTTTCTCATAATGTTGTTAGCTTCTAATTGCTCCAATCTAATTTTGAAGGAGTCATTCTCTTCAGTGAGTTATGTAAATTCCTTTTCTTTATAACAAATTTTACTTTTTAAGGGATTCTTTTTCCTCATTGTCTTTTTGAGCCTCTTTTTCTTTTTGAGTAATTCTATTTTTTTTTTACAGTGTTATTTTCTTCAGTGTATTTTTGTGCCTCCTTTAGCAGGCTGTTGATTAGTTTTTCCTGATTTTCTTGCATATTTCTCATTTCTTTTCCCAATTTTTTCTTCCACTTCTCCTACTTGATTTTTAAAATCTTTCTTGAGCTCCTTCATGGTCTATAACCTATTCATATTTTTCTTGGAGACATTTGGTGCAGCAGTTCTGACTTCACTGTCTTCCTCCCAATAGAAGCATTGATCTTTTTGCCCCCAAAAAAGTATTCTTTGCTCTATTTGTGCTTCCTCTGTTTACTCATATTTCTAGCCAATCACTTGACTTTTGAGCTCTTTGCAATGGTAGACTTCTGCTTCCAGAGTCGAGAGAGCTATGTTTGAAATGTCTGGGGTTATTGCAGCTGCTGAAGCTATTTAAAGGGCACCTTCCCTGCAGCTCCCACAAGCTCCAGCACTGTGGCCACACACCCCAGGGCCACCACCCAAGACAGTGTTCCAGATCCAAGCAGGTTAAAGCAAGAGTAACTACCCTCTGAATGGTTGCTTGTTCCCCCTAAAATCTTCAGGCCAGGACCCCCAGAAGCAGCCACTAGACAACAGTAGCAGCTGCCCCTGTGTCTTCACTACCTCTCACCCTGGGGGCAGAGGCTATACATTACTCTTATGGCCCCCTGTTCCAACAGAGTTCCACATTGACCTTTCACATTATCTTTGCCATTTATGGGTTGAGAAGTCTGGAAATAACCACAGCTGCCGGTGATTCATTCTCCTGAAGTCTACCCTGGCCACCACTGGTTGGGGCTTCCCTGGGGCCAGAACTGCATGAGTCATGTGCTTGGCTCCTAGCTTGGTGTGTTATATCCTTCTTGTTGGCCTTCCAGACTGCTTTCAACAGGAGATTTGTTTCTCTCTGTAACTTTGTGTGTTCTGTAACTCTAAAATTTGTTTAGAGTAATTTTTTACATGTATTGGAAGTGATTGGAGTGGGCCCTCATACCAAGTTTGTGCTTCTACTATGCCATCTTGGCTCCCTTAAAATTTGTTTTAAAAACTTTGATTTCCATATTCTTTCCCTTCTTCTCTCCTCACTCCCTTTAGGAAGACAAGCAATTCATTATAGGTTGTACATGTGTAGTTATGCAAAATATTTCCATTGTATTTATATTGTGAAAGACTAATTATATTTCCCTCCACCCTCTCCCACCCCCCACTAATTCTATTTTCTCCTGACTCTATCCCTTTCCACAAGTGCTTGCTTCTAACAACCCTCTGCCCCAATCTGCTCTCCTTTCCATCACCCCCTCCTTATTCCCTCCCTCCCCACTTTCCTATAGAGTAATATACCCAATTGAGTATACATTTTAGTCTTTCCTTAAGCCAAATTCAATGACAGTAAGGTTGATCAATTCCCTTTCAACTTCCTGCTTTCCCCTCCTTTCTAACATATTTCTCTTGCCTCTTTTATATGAAATAATTTACCCTATTCTATCTCTCCCTTTCTCTTTCTCCCAATAAATTTCTCTCTCACCTCTTAGTAATATTTTTTTGATATCATCCCTTCCTATTCAACTGGTCTTGTGCCCTCTGTCTATGTATACATGTACACTCATTTACATTAACTCACATATGTATTTATACACATATATACCTTCCTATACATATATGCATGTATATTTTATACACACACACACACACGCACACACACACACACACATTCCCTTCAATTATCCTCAAACTGAGAAAAGTCTTATGACTAACAATAATCATTTTCCCATGTAGGAATGTAAATAGTTCAACTTTAATAAGTTCCTTATTATTTCTTTTTCCTATTTACCTTCTCATGCTTCTCTTGCTTCTTCTATTTATTTGAAAGTCAGATTTTCTGTTAAGCTATGTTTTTTTTTTTATCAAGAATAATTGAAAGGGGGTGGCTAGGTGGTGCAGTGAGTAAGAGCGCCGGCCTCAGAGTTGGGATGATCCAGGATCGAATCCAGCCTCAGAAAATGAGCACCCACACATAAATAATGACTAGCTGTGTAACCTTGAGCAAGTTACTTAACCCCAATTGCTTAAAAAAAAAGAATTATTGAAAGTCCTCTATTTCATTGAATGACCATTTTTTCCCTTGAAGAATCATACTTAGTTTTGCTGGGTAGATGATTCTTGGTTTTAATCCTAGTTCCTTTGACCTTGGGAATAATATGTTCCAAGCCTTTGATCCCTTAATTGTGAAGCTGCAGATCTTTTGTTATCCTAATTGTATTTCCACAATATTCGATTTGTTTCTTCCTGACTGCATGCAATATTTTCTCCTTGACCTGGGAACTCTGGAATTTGGCTATAATATTCCTAAGAGTTTTATTTTTGGATCATTTGTTTTTCAAGAGGTGATCAGTGAATTCTTCGAATTTCTATATGGTTCTAGATTATCAGGGCAATATTCCCTGAAAATTTCTTGAAGGATAATGTATAGGCTTTTTTTACCATGGCTTTCTGGTAGCCCAATAATTTTTAAATTTTCTTTCCTGGATCCATTTTCCATTTCAGTGGTTTTTCCAGTGAGATACTTCACCTTGCCTTCTCTTTTTTTTCATTAATTTGGACATGGTTTACAATATCTTATTTTCTCATAAAAGCTTTAACTTCCATTTTCTCTAATCTAATTTTGATGGAATTTATTGTCTTCAGTGAATTTTTGAAATTCCTTTTCCATATGGCAAATTTGGCTTCTTTTTTTTTTTTTTAATCCACTCGTCCCACCCCCCACCTGGTCCATTCCCTACCTGATCCTGTCCCTCTTCTATAGTGGGTACTTCCAAGTTCCCTTCCCCCCAAGGATGCCCTCCCATCCATCATCCCTCCTCTCATCCCCCTTGCCCCTATCCTACTGCAGGTGGAGATATCCCATTTAGTATGTATGTCATTCTCTCCCTGAACCAAATTCAATGTGAATGTGGTTTTGCCTTTTTAGCCTTCCTTATTCTCCCCCTCCTTTGCAACCACTTCCCCTTGCTTCTTCTACATGGGATAGTTTATGCTACCCTGTCTCTCCCCATCTCCTCTTGCCACTTTCCTCTCTCACCTCATAATTTTATCCCTTGAGTATTCTCCCTTCCCAACAAATTCAACCTATGCCCTTTATCCATATATAACTGTAAACTTATACACACACATTCACATATGTATTCATATGACCCCACCCCCTTCTTCCATTATTTTCATAGTGAGAAAGATATCATCAGTCACAGTTATTGCTTTTCCATATAGGAATGTAAATAGTTCAAGTTTGATAAGTTCCTTTTGATTTCTTTTCCCTGATTACCTTCTCAGGCATCTCTTGCTTCTTGTGTCTGGATGTCAAATTTTCTATTCAATTCTGGTTTTTTCACCAAGAATGCTTGAAAGTCCTCTATTCCACTGAATGACCATATTTTCCCCTGAAACAAAATACTCAGTTTTGCTGGGTAGGTGACCCTTGGGTTCATTCCCAGTTCTTTTGCCCTCTGGAATATCATATTCCATGCCCTTCGATCCCTCAGTGTAGAAGCTGCCAGGTCCTGGGCTATTCTGATTGTGTTTCCACAATATTGAAATTGTTTCTTCCTGGCTGCTTGGAGTATTTTCTCCTTAATCTGGGGATTCTGGAACCTGGCTATAATATTCCTGGGAGTTTTCTTTTTGGGATCTTTTTCAGGAGGTGATCTGTGGAGTCTTTCAACCTCTATTTTGCCCTCTGGATCTAAAACATCCGGGCAGTTTTCCTTGAGAATTTCTTGAAGAGTGATTTCTAGGTTCTTTCTTTGATCATGGCTTTCAGGGAGTCCAATAACTTTTAAATTGTCTCTCCTGGATCTATTTTCCAGGTCAGTGGTTTTTCCCATGAGATATTTCACATTGCCTTCTAATCTTTCATTTGTTTGGATCTGCTTAACAGCATCTTGATTTCTCATCAAGTCATTAGCTTCCATTTGCTCCAGTCTAACTCTGAAGGAATGAATCTCCTCAGTGAACTTTTGAGATTCTTTTTCCATCTGCCAAATTCGACTTTTTAAGGCATTCTTCTCCTCATTGCCGTTTTAGGCCTCCTTTGCCATTTGAGTTAGTCTATTTTTTAAGGTGCTGTTTTCCTCAGTCAGGCTGTTGACCCTCATTTCATACTTTTCCTGCATCCTTATCATTTCTCTTTCCAATTTTTCCTCCACTTCTCTTATTTGATTTTTAAAGTCCTTCTTAAGGTCCTCTATGGCCTGCAACCCTCTCATGTTTTCCCCTGGGGCTTTTGGAGCAGGACTTCTGACCTCACAGTCCTTTTCCCGCTCTATGCCCCCAAAATAGGAGTCTAGGGTTGCATTTTTCTGTTTCCTTTGCCTTGGCATGTTGCCGCTTAATTACTTGACTTTTGGGCTTGTTGGCACACTATGGCTTTAAGGCCAGATAGAGGAATTTTCGTCCCGAACGTGTGGGGGGCAACTTCCGTTTCTGGCAAGCTATAAACCCACCCACGATTTCCACCCTAGATCACAATCCAGATGCAGGGAGGTTAAAGCAAGAGCGATTACCCCCCAAGACTGATCGCTGGATCTCCCTATGATTTGCAGGCTGGGAGCTGGAAATGCCTCTGAAAACTACCAAATGGCGTGTCTCCTCAGTGGCTTCTAGCCCCCAGGGGAGGGAGCGAAGGCATTCCCTAAATATCGGTCCCAAAGTCCATAGGACACTAACCTTTTACTTTGTCCTAGGCATGTCTATGTTGATAATTCTGGAGTCGCCACAGCTCCTGGTGTTCTGGGGTTCCTCCAGCCAGCTGCTGGCTCTGCCACCCTGGGGCTAAAACCTCGGCTCACAGGGACCTGGGCTCGGCTCTGCTCCCTGTGCTCTGCGCACTGCGTGCTGCCAGGTCCCAGACCACTGTGCTGGTCCTTCCTGCAGGGCTGCTGGGCTGTCCTCAGTGGGAGGTAAGCCTCTCTGTGTTGTTCTGTGGGTGCTGGGGCTCCAGAAGTTGTTCAGAGTCCCCTTTTACATAGTTTGGGGGGAATCTGGGGGCAGAGTGGCTTGGATGAGCTGTTTCTACTCCGCCATCTTGGCTCCGCCCCTGCAAATTTGGCTTCTTAAAGCATTCTTCTCCACATTGGATTTTTGTCCCTCTTTTGCTATTGGAGTTATTCTGTTTGTAAGGTGTTATTTTCTTCACTCAGGCTCATAACACACTTTTCATGATTTTCTTACATCATTCTTATTTCTCTTCCCAATTTTTCCTCTACTTCTTTTACTACATTTCCAAAATGTCTCTTGAGCTCCTCTATGACCTGTGACCAATCCATATTTTTCTTGGAAGGTTTTGCTGCAGGAGTTTTGCCTTTGTTATCTTCTTCTGGTTCCGTGTTCTGATCCCTTTTGTCCCCCAAAAAGGATTCTATAGTCTTATTGTGCTTCATCTGTTTGCTCATCTTGACAGCCAATTACTCTACTTTTGAGCACATTGCAGTGGTAGAACTCTGCTTCTAGAGCGGAGAGCATTGTGTTATAAATTGCTGGGGTTTTCACACATGTTGTCAGAGCCATGAGGAGGATTCCCTTTCTATAGTCACCACAAGCTCTGGCACTCTGGCATTCCTCACCTCAGGACCACCAGCCAAGAATGGGACCCAGATCCAAGTAGGTCAAAGCAAGAGAAATTATCCTCTGGATGTTTCCTTTTTCCCCCTGTGATCTGCATGCCAGGAGATCTGGAGGCATTCATGCAGCAACAGCTGCAGCCTCCACACCTTCAGTACCTTTTACCTGGGGTCAGTGGCCAGACAGGTCTTATTTCTTACCCTAAATCAATAGAGTTCCCCACTGACCTTTTACTCTCTCTTCAGCATTTATGAGTTGATAACTCTGGAATCCATCAAAACACTGGTGATTCTCTCTCTTGAAGACTGCTCTGGCCAGTCTGTGCCACTGGTGAGGGCTGCCCTGAGTCTCAGATAGCAAGGCTCACATTCCTGTCAGCCTGCTAGGCTGCCTTCAGTGGGAGATTTGTTCTTCTCTGTCACTTTGTTGGTTATGTTGCTTTAAAATTTGTTTAGAGTCATATTTTACAGGTATTGGAGGCGGTTAATGAGAGAGCTCAAACAAGTTCCTGTCTTTACTCCACCATCTTGGCTCTTCCTCCCCCTTTTCCTCTAATTTTAAAATTTTTCTAGCATATAATTTATATAAAATCCCTCCTTTAATTTAGTGTGACAACTTTCCACAATAAATTACTTAAAGAGGAGCTTTGGTCATGAATGGAATGAAATAGCAGATCAAAATGTCATCACTTCTAATTAAAAAGAAAAAAAAATACATTCACCCATTATGTTAAAACAAAACAAACCATCTCCAAAGGATATTTTATCATTGTTGACTTGTGGTAGGGTCTTTCCCATCTTCATGCAAATGCTGGAGCAGCATTCTCTCAAGTGCACATCAGACTAGAGAATGGAAACAGCTCCTCATGATTCATACCCTCAAAGCAAACACTCTAAATCTTTAAATCCCACATTGTCTTTGCTTCTTCAACTCCAGTAGGGCTAAATTTGTAGCAATCTTGCTTGTCCACTCCATACATAGACACTTGGGTGATATTTTAAAATCTTGGGTCCAGAGAGGTATCAAGATCCTCAGGCCTAGCTGTCTTGTCTGTGTTGCACAAGTATTCCACAGCAGAGGTGGTGGCTGGACACTCTGTTTTGGAATGTCTAATTGGGAGATGAAGGTCAATGAGCCACAATCATCATAATTAAACAACATTAGGGCAGCAGCCACCACCTCATTCTCAGAGACAAACAACATACACAGGAGTGGGTGTGATTCTGTTTTCCATTGTAAAACCATGATGTTTTTGAAGGAGTCAATAATTGATAAAGCACTATCATTGCTGACCCATGTCAGGTGGTTCCCACTGGTTAACTCTATGGACCTAACTGCCACTTCTGGTACCACCAAACTCTGGCATCAGTCAACCAAGAGGTATTTTGGTACTGCATGGAATACTGGCTGTCTTTTATTCAAATTAAAATAGCAGGAAAAACAAAACAAAACAAACCTCTGCATTAGAAGGCAAAAGATCCAATAACCATCAAAACATTGTTGGGGTGTCTGTCCAAACTAAAGACAGTAGAAAAAATTGACATATTTATGTGTTTGCTCACTCACCAGTCTTTTTCAGACTTAAAGTAGCACCGGGAAATCAGTTGAGCTCTACTACCTATGGCAAATTTATTATCCAAGTGAGACTATTTCACAAGGGTGGTTGCAGATTTATTTCTCAGGATCACAAAGGTTGGTTCCCAGATGCCATCTTTCTGACTCCAGACATAGGCATTAAGTTCTAGACCACAAGTTATAATTCAATCACTTTTGTAAGCCCAGTCAATACTTGTGATGCATACATTATGTTCCTTCAGTTCATGGGCTTTCACCCATTAGTTCCCATTCTTCTTTTAAATGTGGGCATCATAATTATTAGGGATAAAGACAATCTGAGTTTGGTCTCTATTCCAAGCATGACAGGTGATTGACTCTAGGAAAAATTGATGTAAGGACATTGTTCTTAGTGTTTTGAAAAGGGAAAAACAAGCTGGGATGTGGAGGATGTAGACAGTCCCCACGGTGCAGGATTTCCTGACTCTGGTCAGTTGATGCAGATAAGCTGTGCCAGAAGAAGGGAGGAATAGACAGATAGCTTTCAGAAGAAGAAACCAAAGTTATCAATAGCTCCATGAAAAAATGGTCTAAATAAACATGGAATAAGATAAATGTAAATAAAACAACTCTGAGATACCACCTTACCACTTATCATGTTGGCGAACATTTCAGAAGAGGAAAATCATAAATACTTAAGATGTGGAAAAGCTGCCACCCTAATGCACTGGTGGTGGAGTCATGAGCTATTTTAACCATTTTGGAGAACAATTTGGAACTTTTCACAAGAGGCTATCAAGCTGTGTGCACTCTTTAACTTAGCAATACTACTATTAGGAAAGTATCAGAAGATCTAAGAAAAAAGGAAAGTCCATGTTTGTACAAAAATGTAGATGGCAGCTTTTTGTAGCGGCTAAGAATTGGAAATTGAGCAGAAGCCAATCAATTGAGCGATTGCTGAACAAGTTATGATTTAGATTGTGATAGAATAATCTTTTTTGGCCTTTATTAATTTGTTTGTTTACTTTGAATTTACAAAATTCAGTTCCACAGTTCTTTGAGTTTCAAATGTTCTCCCCTTCCCTTCCCTTCCTCCCCACCCCCCACCCCATGGTGACATACAATCAGGTATAGGATCTGCAGATACTTTCACATTAGACATTGGTCAGGTTATAAAGAAGTATTGTATTAGATGGAATGAACAATTGGAAAGAGGAAACCAAACAAAACAAGAAAAAGAAAGAGAGCAGGTAATTTGCCTCAATCTGCATTCATACTCTGTTCTTTCTGGTTCTTTCTCTGAATGTAGACATCTCTCTCCATCATTAGTCTTTTGAAGTTTACTTACAGCCCTGCATTTCTGAAGATTCTGGTCTATTAAAGTTGGTCATCACACATATGTTGTATCTGTAATTGTGTACAAATTTTTCCTACTTCTACTCTTTTCACTCAGCATCAGTTCATATAAGCCTCTCCAGGTAGGTATGAAGTCCATCTGCTCTTTGTTTCTTATGGCACAATGGTATACCATTACATTCATGTACCATAAATTGTTTAGGCATTCTCCAATTGATGTGCATCCCCTTAATTCCCAATTCTTTGGCACCACAAAAAGAGTTGCTATAAATATTTTTGTAAAAATGTGTCCACTTCTATGATCTCTTTGGGATACAACCCTAGAAGTTGTATTGCTGGGTCAAAGGATATGAAATTACTTATAGCCCTTTGGGTATAGTCCCAGATTGCTCTGAAGAATGGTTTAATCAGTTCACAATGCCACCAGCAATGTATTAGTTTTCCAATTTTTCCACATCCTCTCCAGCAATTATCATTTTCTTGTTTTGTCATCTTACCCAATATGATCAGTGAGATGTGGTTCCTCAGAACTGTTTTAATTTGCATTTCTCTAATCAATAGTGATTTAGAGCATTTTTTCATATGCTTCTCGATATTTTTAATTTCTTCCTCTGAGAAATGCCTGTTCATATCCTTTGACCATCTATCAATTAGGGAATGACTTGTATTCTTATAGATTTGACACAATTCTCTGTATATTTTAGAAATGAGGCCTTTATCAGAGACATTGGGTGCAAAAATTCTTTCCCAATTTCCCACTTACTTCCCTCTTCTTGGCTGCTTCTAATATTTTATCCTTAATATTGGACTTCTAGAACCTGGCTATAATATTCTTAGGAGTTTTCTTTTTGGGATATTTTTCAGGAGGTGATTGGTGGATTCTTTCAGTGTTTATTTTGTCCTCTGGCTCTAAAACATCAGGGTAATTTTCTTTGAGAAATTCTTGAAGGATGATTTCTAGGTTCTTTTTTTGATAATAGCTTTCAGGTAGTCCAATAATTTTTAAATTATCTCTCCTGGATCTATTTTCCAGGTCAGTGGTTTTCCCAATGATATATTTAACATCGCTTTCTATTTTTTCATTTGTTTGGATCTGTTTAATAGTATCTTGATTTCTCATAAAATCATTAGCTTCCATTTACTCCAATGTAATTCTTTTTTTTTTCAAATGCTTTATTAACTTTTGGTTTACACCATTCATTTTCGCCAGATTTTGAGTTACATTTTTCCCTGTTTTTCCCCTACGCACCAACCCAGAATAGCAGTACCACAGGATATCCCCGCATCCAATCTCCTCTCTCCCATATCTTCTCCCATACCTCCTTCGACTTTTCCATGATGGGAAGGTGAATCCCTGTGCCCCAATGCCTGCACATCTTATCTCCCAGTTACATGCAAAATAGTATTAATAATGGTATTTATATATATTTGAAACTTTTAATTTTAAAACTTTGAATCCCAGATGCATTCCCTTTGTCCCTTGTCACCCACTCCCACTGTGAAGATAGGCAATTCAGTATATGTTGTATATGTATAGCTATGCAAAACATTACCAGAGTAGATATATTGCAAAAGACAGCTTATATTTCCCTCCCACCCCCCACCTGCTCCATACCCTACTGTGATCCTGTCCCTCTTCAAAAGTGGGTGCCTCCAACCTCCCCTCCCCCCAGGATGCTCTCCATTCCATCCTCCCCCCTCTCATTCCCGCCCCCCTACTCTTCTGCAGATGAGATATCCCATTTAGTATGTATGTCGTTCTCTCCCTGAGCCAAATTCAATGAGAATATGGTTTGCCTTTTTG
This sequence comes from Gymnobelideus leadbeateri, assembly GCA_011680675.1. Taxonomy (NCBI): domain Eukaryota; kingdom Metazoa; phylum Chordata; class Mammalia; order Diprotodontia; family Petauridae; genus Gymnobelideus; species Gymnobelideus leadbeateri. The sequence continues at coordinate 140,222 of WOXC01008736.1, read as the reverse complement.
CCTTCCTGTTCTTCCCTCCCTTGTAACCATTTCCCCTTCTCTTTTCTCTATGAGAGAGTTTACTCCATTATGTCTCTCCTCATCAGCTCTTGCCACATTCCTCTATCACCTCTTAACTTCACCCCTTAAGTATCATCCTTCCCAACAAATTTGACCTGTACCCTCTATCCATGTATATCTGTAAACATATATATATACACATTCATATATGTATTCATATGCCCATATACCCTTCTTCAATTATTTTCATACTGAGAAAGGTTTCATCAGTCATAGTTATTGTTTTCCCATGTAGGAATGCAAATAGTTCAACTTTGATAAGTTCCTTTTGATTTATTTTCCCTGTTTTAATCCCAGGTCCTTTGCCCTGCAGAATATTATATTCCAGGCCCTTGGACCCCTCAATGTAGAAGCTGCTAGGTCATGTGCTATTCTTACTGTGTTTCCACAATATTGAAATTGTTCCTTCCTGGCTGTTGTAGTATTTTCTCCTTGATCTGAGGATTCTGGAACCTGGCTATAATGTTCCTGGGAGTTTTCTTTCTTTCTTTTTTTTTTTTTTAAAGCAATTGGGGTTAAGTAACTTGCTCAAGGTTGCACGGCTAGTCATTATTTATGCGTGGGTGCTCATTTTCTGAGGCCAGATCTGATCTCGGGTCATCCCAACTCTGAGGCCGGCGCTCTTACTCACTGCTCCACCTAGCCGCCCCTTTAGGGCAATTGGGGTTAAGTAACTTGCCCGAGGTTACAGGGCTAGGTTTTTGTTTGTATGGATTAAGTGTTGGAGGCCGGCTCCGAACTCAGGTCCTTCTGATTCCAGGGCCGGCGCTCTATTCACTGCGCCACCTAGCCGCCCCGGGAGTTTTCTTTTTGGGATCTTTTTCAGGAGTTGATCTGTGGATTCTTTCAACCTCTATTTTGCCCTCTGGGTCTAAAACATCAGGGCAATTTTCCTTGAGAATTTCTTGAAGGATGATTTCTAGGTTCTTTCTTTGATCATGGCTTTCAGGTAGTCCAATAATTTTTAAATTATCTCTCTTGGATCCATTTTCCAGGTCAGTGGTTTTCCCATGAGATATTTAACCTTGCCTTCTATTCTTTCAATTGCTTGGATGTGTTTAACAGCATCTTGATTTCTCATCAAGTCACTAGCTTCCATTTGCTCCAGTCTAACTCTGAAGGAATGAATCTCCTCAGTGAGCTTGTGAGGTCTTTTTCCATCTGGCAAATTTGGCTTTTTAAGGCATTCTTCTCCTCATTGCCTTTTTGAGCTTCTTTTGCCACTTGAGTTAGTCTATTTTTTAAAATGTTATTTTCCTCAGTCAGGCTATTGATTCTCATTTCATCCTTTTCCTTGCATCATTCTCATATCTCTTCCCAAATTTTCCTTCATGTCTCTTATTTGGTTTTCAAAATTCTTTTTAAGCTCCTCTATGGCCTATAAACAGTTCATATTTTTCTTGGAGGCTTTGCTGCAGAAGTTCATAGTTTGCTGTCTTCCTTCTGTTCCATGCTTTGATCTTTTTGTCCCCAAAATAGGAGTCTAATGTTGGATTCCTCTGTTTGCTTTGCTTCCCTCCTTTACTGACGTTACCATACAATTACTTGACTTTTGGGCTATTTGCCACAGTAGGAGTCTGATACCAGACCAGGGAGCTTACTACCAAATGCTGGGGTTTTCTCAGCTGCTGGAAGTGTTAGTGGGGCACCCTCTCTAAAGCCTCCACAGGTTTTGGCACCTGATCACACACTCCAGGACCTCCACCCCACACTGCAATCTAGATCCAACCAGGTTAAAGCAAGAGCAATTACCCCTCAGAGTGGTCACTTGCCCCCACCCCCTACAGTCTGAAGGCCAGGATTTGAAGCTGCCATGTGTTGGCAGCTACAAGGCTGTGGTGCCTCAGTGCCTTCTCTCTCCAGGTGATAAAGGGTGATATAAAGGTGATAAAAATCCTCTCACTTTCTCTTTAGCATCTATGGGATGATGAATCTGGAAACCACCACAGCTGCTTGATCTGAAGTCCCTTCAGCTGTTGGCTGGTCAGGCCCACTGTGGGGCTAAAACCTCCAGCTCAAGTGAGGCTGGGATCATCTCTCAGAGTGCAGTGCTGGCTGCTCCCTACCAGCCTGCCAGACTGTCCTCAGTGGGAGGTTAGGTTCTCTGTGTCATTTTGTGGTTTCTGTAGCTCCAAAGTTTGCTCAGTCACCTTTTACATGAACTGGAGATGGTGGGAGCCAGAGGCCAGCTGAAGCCTGCCTCTACTCTCCCCCCAGTAACAAGTAGTTTTGTTGACTGCTGCTTTATAATACAAATTAAAATCTGGTATAGCTAGGCCCCCTTCCCTAACATTTCTTTTCATTAATACCCTCCATATTCTGGACCTTTTGTTCTTCCAAATGAACTTTGTTACTATTTTTTCTAGCTCTATAAAGTAATATTTTGGTAAATTGATTGCTATGGCAGTAAATATGTAATTTAATTTAGGTAAAATTGTTGTTTTTACTATATTAGCTCAATCCATCCATGAGCAATTGATCTTTTCCCAATTAGTAAAATCTGACTTTATTTGTGTGAAAAGTGTTTAATCGTTGTGTTCATATAGATCCTGGGGTGGTTTTGTCAGGTAGATTACCAAATATTTCATAACATCTACAGTGACTTTGCATAGGATTTATCTTTATCTCTTGCTGCTGTATTTAATTAGCAATATACAGGAATGCTGAGGATTTATGTGGGTTCCTTTAATCTTGCAACTTTGCCAAATTTATTTTTTCAAGCAGTTTTTTACTTGATTCTTTAGGATTCTTTAAGTATATCATCATATCATCCACAAGGAATGATAGCTTGGTCTCTTCTTTGCCTGATTTGATTTCTTTTTTTCCCCTCTAATTGTTGCTGCTAACATTTCTAGTAATTGAATAAGAGGGGCCATAGTGGACACCTGTGTTTCACCGATGATCTAGTTGGATTGAAAGAGAAGTACTATAAGACATATTGCAAATGTTCAGCACATTCACTGAGACTTACCAACTTAGTGAACAGGGACATGAAGGAAAATATAGGAAAGAGATCATGTTGACTACGATATTGTAAACCAATGATCCTAGAATAATGGGCTGGGTGTTTGCATTGTTTTCTTGGCAAAGGTATTGTAATGTTTTGACCTTTCCTTCTCCAGATCATTTTACAAATGAGGGAACTCAGGTTCACAGAGCTCATAAGTGTCTGAAGTCAGATTCAAACTCAGGAAGAAGAGTCTTCCTTACTACAGACCTAGCACTCTATTCACTGTGCCTCCTGATTCCCACATTAAAATGGTAGGAAAACCGCAAGAGTTGTAGTTTTGGGAGGACGAGATCACTTTTGGCAATGTTGAGTTTAAGATATAAAGGGCATATCTAGCTTGAGAGATGTAATGGAAAGTTGGTAATTCATAACTAGAGCTTCAGATCAAGGTGAAAGTTGAAAGATATAGGAAGGTATAGGAAACATATTAATTGATTGGAAATAATTGAACACATGGGAAGTGATTGTGTCACTGAGAGTATAGAGTGAGAAAAGATCCCAGGATGAAACCTGGGATTATATCTACTGTTTGGATTTTTCATGTGTTCTTTCAGTCAGGTCCAACTCTTCATGATCCTACTTGAGGTTTTCTTTTCAGAGATATTGTATCGATTTTTCGCTTTATCCTCCAGTTCATTTATAGATGAGGAAACTGAGTCAAACAGGGTTAAATGACTTGCACAGGGTCACATAGCTAGTAAGTGTCTAAGACCAGATTTGTATTCAAACAGACAAGTCTCAGAAAAAGCCATGTGCCAAAGAAGAAGTTACTAAGGGTTTTGGAGACAGGGGATTCAATTGAATGATGAGGTCACAATGCAGATGGAAAAGGTTGACAAGTGAATAAAAAGTGAGTAAAAGGAGGGGATGGGTATTCCTAGCTTTTTTTCTTTTTACTTGTTTGAACATTATCTGGGAGCAATATGAAATATAAGATGATTGCTTGAGGCAATGATTGTATGCTATAAGCACCTAAGAAAGGCTTGGGCAAGCAGGATCAAACAAACAAACAAACAAAAAACCTTAATAACAATATATAGAATTTATATAGTGCTTTAAATTTTGCAAAGCAAGTTAAAATATTATCTCACTTTTATTTTTGCTTTATATTCTAATTTTATACAATCTTTAGTGGTAGATGCTTTTATTAATTTCATTGCAGGTTAGGAAACTGAGGAAGAAAGCATTTTAAACACTTGCCCAGGGTCATAAAACTAGTAAGTGACTGAGGACAGAATTAGACTCAAGATTTCCTGATTCCACTTTTGGCTCTCTAAAAACCACACCACAAATCAGGCAGAGAATGTATAGACCAATATTGAATATTGAAGAGGGAGGATAATGGTGGGAAAGTGGTATAGAACAAGGGTGCATTTTAGTTTTGGTGAAGCAAAAGAAACTACATCAGAAATTGGGGAACAAGAGGCTAGGATGCTGCTAAAAGGTACGATTGACAATGAAGCAATAGCATTACTAAACATATATGTACCAAGTGATTTATCCTCCAGATACTTAGAGGAGAAGATAAGGGAGCTAGAGGAAGAAATACACAGCAAAACTGTGGGGGACCTCAGTCTCCCACTTTCAGAACTCGATACCTCAAACCTAAAAAAAAAAAAAAAACCACAAGAAAGAAGTGAAGGAGGTGAATAGAATTTTAAAGAAGGTAGATATGATAGACCTCTGGAGGAAATTGAATAGGGATAGAAAGGAATATACCTTCTCAGTGGTTCATAGCACATACACAAAAATTGTCAAGGTACTAACTGACACATAAAAACCTCACAGTTCAGTGAAGAAAGGCAGAAATATTAAATGCATCCTTTTTCAGAACATGATGAAATAAAAATTTATGTAATAAAGGGTAATGGAAAGAGAGACTAAAAATTAATTGGAAACTAAATGATTTGATATGAAAGAATGAATGGGTCAAACAATCATAGAAACAATCAGTAAATTCATTCAAGACAATGATAATAATGACGCAACATACAACAATTTATGGGATGCAGTGAAAGCAGTTCTTTGGGGAATTTTATATCTCTGAAAGCTTACATGAATAAAATAGAGAAAATGGAAATCAATGTATTGGGCATGCAACTGAAAAAGATAGAAAAAGAATAAATTGAAAATGCCCAATTAAATAAAAAAAACAGAAATACTAAAAACCAAAAGAAAGTTAAATAAAATTGATATTAAGAAAACTATTGAATTAATAAATAAAAGTAAGATCTCGTTTTATGGGAAAAAGAATAAAAATGATAAACTTTTAGTCAATTTAATTTAAAAAAAGAAAGAAGAGAACCAAATGACCAGTTTCAAAAATGAAAAGGATGAATTTAGCTCCAAAGAAGAGAAAATTAAAACAATAATTAGGAAGTATTTTGCCCAATTGTATGCCCATAAATTTGACAACCTTAGCTAAATGGAAAAGTATTTACAAAAATATAAATTGCCCAGATTAACTGAAGAGGAAGTAAAATATTAAATAGCCCATCACAGAAGAAAAAATAAATTGAAAAAGTCAACAATGAACTCCATAAGAAAAAATCTTGGGGTGGCTAGATGGTGCAGTGAGTAGAGCATCGGCCCCAGATTCAGAAGGACCTGAGTTCAGATCCGACCTCAGACACTTAACGCACATACAAATAAAAAATCTAGCTGTGTGACCTTGGGCAAGTTACTTAACCCCAATCGCCCTCCAAAAAAAAAAAAGAAAGAAAGAAAGAAAAGAAAAAATAACACGGAGAAGCTCACCTCCCACTGAAGACAGCCAGTCATGCTGGCAGGAAGGAGCCCAGCACAACACTCTGGGAGCTGAGCCCAGATCTGCTGGAGCCTGTGGTTTTAGCCTGAGGGTGGCTACAACCAGCCTCCTGTTGGAGGGACTTCAGATCAACAGCAGCTGTAACGATTTCCAGAATTATCAAGCCATAGATTCAAAGGACAAAGTGAGAGGTCAGGGCTTGGAATATGATGTTCCAGAGGTCTAAGGAGCTGGGACTAAAACCAAGAATCACCTACCCAGAAAAACGGAGTATCATGTTTCAGGGGAAAATATGGTTATTCAGTGGAATATTGTATTCTTCATGAAAAAAACAAAGTTGAATAGAAATTTTGACATTCAGATATGAGAAGCAAGAGAAGCATGAGAAGGTAAACAGGGAAAAGAAATCATAAGGAACTTATCAAAGTTGAACTACTTACATTCCTACATGGAAAAAAAAATATTTGTATCTTAGGAAACTTTTCTCAAGATGAGAATAGCTCAAGGGAATAGAAATGAATACACACACACATATAGACATATATGTGTCTACATCAGAGGGTATATGGGCTTATGAATACATATGTGAATATGTGTATATATATGTATATATATATATATATATATATATATATGTACAAATATATATAGACAGAGGACACAGGACCAGTTGAATAGGAAGGGATGATATTTAAAAGGTGAAATTAAGAGGTGAGAGAGGAATGTAAGGAGAGGAGATGGGGAGAGACAGAATGGGGTAAATTGTCTCATATAGAAGAGGCAAGGGAAAACTGTTAAAATGGAGCAGAAAAACAGGAAGGCAAAAGAGAATGAGTCAACATTATTCTCAATGAATTTGGCTTAGGGAGGAATGACATACAGACTAAATAGGATATCTCATGCTACAGGAGAGTAAGGGGGAAAGGGATGAGAAGGAGGATGGTGGAAGGGAGGGCAGGTTGGGGGGGGGGGGGACCTGGAAGCACCTACTTTTGAAAAGGGACAGGATCAAAGTAGAGAGTAGAACAAGTTGGGGGTGGGATGGTATAATATGGGAGGAAAATATAGTCAGTCTTCCACAATATATCCACTATGGAAATGTTTTGCATAGCTACATATGTACAACCTATACTGAATTGCTTATCTTCCCAGTAAGGGTGGGTGATGAGGGAATTAGTGAAAGAATCTGGAATTCAAAGATTTAAAATCAAATGTTATATATACATATATAATTGTTTTACACGTAACTGGGAAATAAGATACAGGCACTGGGGCACAGAGATCCACCATGCCCTACTCGAAAGTTGGAAGGAGGATGTGGGAAGACAAGCAGATTGGGGGAAGGGATATTCAGTGGGATCGCTGTTTTGGTGTGGTGGTAGTGGGAAAATGGGGAGAAAATTTGTAACTCAAGATCTTGTGGAAATGAATGATGCAAACTAAAAAAGAAAAAAGAAAAAAGAAAAGAAAAGTTCTCCAGGGCCAACTGGATTTACAAGTTAATTCTTCCAAACATTAAAAAAAAATTAACTCTAGTAGTCATTAGACTATTTGGAAAACTTGGTGAAGGAGTTCAACCAAATTAATTTATGATAATAATATGGTATTGATACCTAAATCAGGAAGGGTCAAAACAGAGAAAGAAAATTATGGACCAATTTCCTTCATGAATATAGTCTCAAAAATTTTAAATTAAATATTAGCAAAAAGACTAAAACAATTTATCATTTGAATTATACACTTTGATCAGGTAGGATTTATGCCCAGAATGCAAGGTTGGTTCAGCATTTGGTATAATTGATATAATTGACCATATCAACAACAAATCTAGTAGAAACCATCTGATTATCTCAATAGATAAAGAAAAAAACTTTTGAGAAACTACAACACTTCCTATTAAAAACACTAGAAAGAATAGGAATAACTAGATTCTTCTTTAAAATAATAAGTAGTATCTATCCAAAACCACAGCCATATTACATGTGGGGATAAGCTTGAAGCATTTCCAATAAGATCAAGGGTGAAGCAAGGATGTCCACTATCCCCCCTAATATTCAATGTGGTAGTAGAAATGTTATCTGTAGCAATAAGAAAAGAAAAAAGAAATCAAAGGAATCTGGTTTGGCGAAGAAGAGACTAAGCTATCACTCTTTGCAGATGACATGATGATATACTTAGAGAATCCAAGACAATCAAAAAAAAAACTACTTGAGATAATAAATAATCTAAGTAAAGTTGCAGGGTTTAAAATAAACCTATATAAATCCTTCACATTCCTATATATTTCTAACAAAGTCCAACAGCAATAAATAGAAAGAGAAATTCCATTTAAATTACTGTAGACATAACGAAATATTTGGGAGTCTACCTACTAAAACAAACCAAGCAAACTATATGAACATAATTACAAAACACTTTTTACACAAATAAGGTCAGATGTAAACAACTGAAAAAAACATCAGCTGCTCATGGTTAAGTGCAGCTAATATAATGAAAACTATTTCACATAAATAAATTTACCTACTTAGTACCATACCAATCAATCTATGAAAAAAAATATTTTATAGAGATAGAAAAAAAGTAACAAAATTCATCTGGAAGAAAAAATGTTCAGAATATCAAGGGAATTAATGAAGAGAAATGCTCGGACAGGTGGCCTAGCCATATCATATTTTAATCTTTGTTATAAAGCAACAGTCATCAAAACTACTTGGTACTGGCTGAGGAATAAAGTAGTTCATCATTGGAATAGATTAGTTACAAAAGACACAGTAGTCAATGGCTATAGTAAATCTATGGTTTGATAAACCCAAAGACTCAAGTTTCTGGGATAAGAACCCTTTATTTGACAAACAACGGCTGGAAAACTGGAAAATAATATGGCAGAAATGGGGCATAGACCAATATCTTATACCATATATCAAAGTAAATTTTAAATGGATTCAAGATCTAGATATAAAGGCTGATACTGTAAGCAATCTGGGAGAGCAACTAATAGTTTACCTGTCATATTTATAGAGAAGGGAAATATTTATGATCAAACAAAAGCTAGAGATCATTATGAAATGCAAAATTCATGATTTTGATTTCAATAAATTGGAAAGTTTTGTACAAGTAAAGGCAATGTAACCAAGAGTAGGAGGGAAGCAGAAAATTATGAAAGGGTTTTTACTACCATTATGTCTGATAAAAGCCTCATTTCTAAAATATACAGAGCACTCAGTCAAATATCTAAGAAAGCAAGTCATTTCCCAATTGATAAATGATTGTGGCATATGAACAAGCAGGTTTTACAGAAGAAATTAAAGATACCTATAACCATATGAAAAAAAATGATCTAAATCACTTCTGATTAGAGAAAGGCAAATCAAAACAACTCTGAGGTACCACATCTCACCTGTCAGATTGGCTAACATGAAGAAAGAGGAAAATGATAAATGCTAGAGAAAATGTGGGAAAATTGGGACACTAATGCATTGTTGGTGGAGTTGTGAACTGATCCCACTATTTTGGAAAATAATCTGTAAATATGAACAAATGGACTATTAAAATGTGCATACCCTTTGAACCAGAAATACCACTTTAATGGCTATATCTCAAAAAGATCATACAAGTAGGAAAAGGACCCATATTTTCATTCCAAAGAATTGGAAATGAAGTGGATTTCCTTCAATTGGGGAATGGCTAAATAAGTTGTGCTTTATGAATGTAATGGAATAATATTGTGCCTAAGAAATAAGGAGTGGGGGCAGCTAGGTGGCACAGTGAGTAAGAGTGCCAGCCCCAGAGTAGGGATGATCCAGGATATGATCTGGCCTCAGAAAATGAGCACCCACACATAAATAATGACTGGCTGTGTAACCTTGAGCAAGTTACTTAACCCCAATTGCTTAAAAAAAAAAAAAAAAAGAAATCAAGAGCAGATGTACTTCATAATGACCTGGGGAGACTTATATAAACTGATGCTGAGTTAGAGGATCAGAACCAGGAGAAAATTCTACACAATTATAGACAGATCATATCTGTGATGACTAAGTTTGATAGACAAGGCTTTTGTCAGCAATGCAAGGTTATAAGACAGCTCCAAAGGACTCATGATGGAAAGGGCTGTCCATACCCAGAGAAAGAATTACAGAGTCTCAATGCAGATTGAAGCAAACTACTTGCTCTCTCTTTTTCATGTTGTTCCTTCTATCTAATTGTTCATTCCATTGGTTATAATCCTTCTTTATACCTTGACTAATGTGTGATGAGAAGGTATTTGTAGAACCTATATGGGATGACAAGATGTCATAGGGGTGAGGGTGGAGGAGAAGGAGGAGGAGAAAATTTGTAACTCAAAAGCTTGCTGAACTGAATGTTGTAAACTTAATAGTTAATAAATAAATGCATAAACACAAGTGGTCAGTATGGATAAGGACAGATAAAACCATTAGATTTAGTAGTTAAGAAATTATTGGTAGCCATGAGGTATTTAGTTTCATTTGAGTGATGGGGTTAGCAGTCAGATTTGAAGAGATTGAGAGGTGGGATGTGAGAAAGTTGGGATTAAATAGTGTGAGCTAGGAAAGAAAGACCTGATACATGAAAAATTTTTAATATTTTTTAAAATTTTATTTTAGATTCAAGGGTAATAACACAAATATATAATAGAGAAAAGAAACAAAAACTTACCATAAACTTAGAAATTGGAGTTCAGATTTAAAGAAAGTAAAAAAGAAAATATGTTGTGTGCATAGCAGAATGTAAAAAGAGGATTCAAAAATATGTGAGGATAAATTTTCATGAAAAGAAATCCTGTAAATCCTGTATGATAAACAATTCATGTGTTGAGAATTGTCCATCTTTCTTTTTTTTAAACAAATGCTTTATTAACTTCTGTTTTACATTATTCATTTCCGCCAGATTTTGAGTTACAATCATTTTCCCCCCGTTATTCCCCTATCCAACGTCCCAGAATAGCAGTCCCACAAGATATTGCTTCCTCCAATCTGCTCTCTCCCATACCCCGTTCGACTTTTCCATTAGAGGAAGGTGAATCTTTGTGTCCCAATGCCTGCACATCTTATCTCCCAATTACAAGCAAAAGAGTAGTATTTATATATATTTGAAACATTTGATGTTAAGACCTCGAATTTCAGATCCATTTCCTTCCTCCCTTGTCACCAATTCCCTCTGGGGAGATAAGTAATTCAGTATATGTTGTACATGTCTAGCTATGCAAACCATTATCATAGTAGAAATATTGTACAAGGCTGCTTATAATTCCCTCCCACTCATCCCACCCCCCACCTGGTCCATTCCCTACATGATCCTGTCCCTCTTCTATAGTGGGTACTTCCAACCTCCCCTCCCCCCAAGGATGCCCTCCCATCCATCATCCCTCTTCTCATCCCCCTTCCCCCTATTCTGCTGCAGGTTGAGATATCCCATTTAGTATGTATGTCAGAGAATTGTCCATCTTTCTTTGCTTCTTTTTAAGTTTTGTGTTTTTGTCTGTTGTGTACTTTTTTTACTTTGTTCTTTTTTCCCTCCCGCACCTCCCCAGAAGGCTACAATGAAGTTTAGATATGTTTCTCTCTCTCTCTCTTCTTTCTCTCTCTCTCTCTCTCTCTCTCTCTCTCTCTCTCTCTCTCTCTCTCTTAAATATATATATATATATATATATATATATGTATATATATATACATATATATATATACATATATATATATGTGTGTGTGTGTGTGTGTGTGTGTGTGTGTGTATCCGTATATAGACATATATTTTCCCAAACATTCAATTACTGATCTTTGTTTTCATATTTGTGGATATCTGTTTCCTATCCCTCCTGTCTCCTCTACCTTACTTCTACCCACTACATTCCCCTTCTATTCCTTAACTACCACCCCTCAAGGATCCCTTCCCTATATTTATAGAGATTCCTATTGATCAACATTCTTCTATAACCCCACTTAACCTATTCCCTTAGCCTCTCCCCTAAAGATTCCTCCCTTGTCCTCTCCCCTCTATTCCCCTGCTTTTTTATTTCTTCTGAATTTAGAATACTTTTATACTCTTCTAAATATATATGTATCTTTCCCTATTAAATCCATTCCTGATGAATGTAGGTTACCAGAACTATCGGTCCTCCTCCCCATCTAATCATACGGTATCAATTCTTCCTCTTACATGTCATTTGTATTAAATAATCACTCTTTTAAGCAGTTCCTAAATTGGTTTACTTTTTAAATTCATATCATATTCACTTTATCCCAACATTTCTTATGAGCTAACAAATTATTAATTAGAATCTTAGAAATATATTTTACAAGATGGCAGAGTAGAAACAGGATTTCCAAGGTGCTCCGCCCCACACAAATTTCAAACAATGTGAAAGGGTACTCTAAACAACTTCTGGAGCCCCAACACCCACAGAACAACACAAAGAAGCCAACCTCCCACTGAGGACAGCTCAGCAGCCCTGCAGGGAGCGGCCAGAGCAGCGCTCTGAAAACAGGCAGCACAGCAGTGCTGGGAACCTACAGCGCAGCACACAGAGCCAAGCCCAGATCCACAGCTGGAGGGACCCCAGAACACCAGCAGTTGTGGCGATTCCAGAATTATCAGCACAGGTATGCCTAGGAAAAAGTGAGAGGTTAGTGCCCTATGGACTTTGGGACCACTATTTGGGGAACATGTTGGCTTCCTCCCCTGGGGGCCAAAAGCTGCTGAAGAAACACAACACAGAAGCCATTTTGCAGCATCAGTGGCTGCTCTACCTCCTGTTCTGCGAACTGTAGGGAGATTAGCAATCAGTCTGGGGGTTAATTGGTCTTGCTTTAAACTGCCTGGATCTGGACTGCGGTCTTGGGGGGAAGCTTGGGGTGGGTATCCAATTTGCCAGAGTGTGTGGAGGCTTTACAGAGGCCACCCAACCTGTAGAAGCTGTGAAGACCCCACGTTTGGGAAGGAAGCTCTCCTGTCTGGTGGAAGAGTCCTATTGTGGCAACAAGCCCAAAAATCAAGTAATCAAGTGGCAACATACCAAGGCAAAAGAAACAAAATAAAAAGAAAAATTCAACATTGGACTCCTATTTTAGGGGCAAAGAGCATCAAAGCATGGAGGAGGACTGTGAGGTCAGAACTCCTGCACCAAAAGCCCCAAACGAAAATAGAAGCTGGCTACAGGCCATAGAGGACCTTAAGAAGCAGATAAGAGAAGTGGGGGAAAATTGGAAAGAGAAATGAGAAAGATGCAAGAAAAGTATGAAATGACAGTCAACAGCCTGACTGAGGAAAATGACACCTTAAAAATAGACTAACTCAAATTGCAAAAGAGGCTCAGAAAGGCAACGAGGAGAAGAATGCCTTAAAAAGTCGAATTTGCCAGATGGAAAAAGAATCTCAAAAGCTCACTGAGGAGATTCATCCCTTCAGAGTTAGACTGGAGCAAATGGAAGCTAGTGACTTGATGAGAAATCAAGATGCTGTTAAGCAGATCCAAACAAATGAAAGATTATAAGGCAATGTGAAATATCTCATGGGAAAAACCATTGACCTGGAAAATAGATCAAGGAGAGATAATTTAAAAATTATTGGACTACCTGAAAGCCATGATCAAAGAAAGAACCTAGAAATCATCCTTAAAGAAATTCTCAAGGAAAACTGCCCTGATGTTTTAGACCCAGAGGGCAAAATAGAGGTTGAAAGAATTTACCGATCACCTCCTGAAAAAGATCCCAAAAAGAAAACTCCTAGGAATATTATAGCCAGGTTCCAGAACTCCCAGATCAAGGAGAAAATACTACAAGCAGCCAGGAATAAACAATTTCAATACCGTGGAAACACAATCAGAATAGCACAGGACCTGGCAGCTTCTACACTGAGGGACTGAAGGGCATGGAATATGATATTACAGAGGGCAAAAGAGCTGGAATTGAACCCAAGGGTCACCTACCCAGCAAAACTGAGTATTTTGTTTCAGGGGAAAATATGGTCATTCAGTGGAATAGGGGACTTTCAAGCATTCTTGAGGAAAAAACCAGAGTTGAATAGAAAATTTGACATTCAGATACAAGAAGCAAGAGATGGTTGAGAAGGTAATCAAGGAAAAGAAATCAAAAGGAACTTATCAAAGTTGAACTATTTACATTCCTACATGGAAAAACAATCATTGTGTCTGATGAAACCTTTCTCATTATGAAAATAATTTAAGAAGGGTATATGGGCATATGTTTACAGGTATACATGGATAGAGGGCACAGGTTCAATTTGATGGGAAGGGATGATTCTTTTTTTTAAACAAATGCTTTATTAACTTCTGTTTTACATCATTCATTTCCGCCAGATTTTGAGTTACAATCATTTTCCCCCTGTTATTCCCCTACCCAACCTCCCAGAATAGCAGGCCCACAAGATAACGCTTCCTCCAATCTGCTCTCTCCCATACCTTCTCCCATACCCCCTTTGACTTTCCCATTAGAGGAAGGTGAATCTTTGTGTCCCAATGCCTGCACATCTTATCTCCCAATTATAAGCAAAAGAGTATTAATAATAGTATTTATATATATTTGAAACCTTTAATGTTAAGACCTCGAATTTCAGATCCATTTCCTTCCTCCCTTGTCACCAATTCCCTCTGGGGAGATAAGTAATTCAGTATATGTTGTACATGTCTAGCTATGCAAAACATTATCATAGTAGATATATTGTACAAGGCTGCTTATAATTCCCTCCCACTCATCCCACCCCCCACCCGGTCCATTCCCTACATGATCCTGTCCTTCTTCTATAGTGGGTACTTCCAACCTCCCCTCCCCCCAAGGATACCCTCCTATCATCCCCCTTCCCCCTATTCTGCTACAGGTTGAGATATCCCATTTAGTATGTATGTCATTCTCTCCCTGAACCAAATTCAATGAGAATATGGTTTTGCCTTTTGTGCCTTCCTATTCTCCCCGTCCCTTGCAACCACTTCCCCTTGCTTCTTCTACACGAGATAGCTTACCCTACCCTGTCTCTCCCCATCTCCTCTTTCCCCTTTCCTCTCTCACCTCATAATTTCATCCCTTGAGTATTCTCCCTTCCCAACAAATTCAACCTATGCCCTCTATCAATATATAACTGTAACCATATACACACACATTCACATATGTATTCATATGACCACACCCCTTTCTTCCATTATTTTCATAGTGAGAAAGATATCATCAGTCACAGTTATTGCTTTACCATATAGGAATGTAAATAGTTCAACTTTGATAAGTTCCTTTTGATTTCTTTTCCCTGATTACCTTCTCAGGCATCTCTTACTTCTTGTGTCTGGATGTCAAATTTTCTATTCAACTCTGGTTTTTTCCTCAAGAATGCTTGAAAGTCCTCTATTCCACTGAATGACCATATTTTCCCCTGAAACAAAATACTCAGTTTTGCTGGGTAGGTGACCACTGGGTTCATACCCAGTTCTTTTGCCCTCTGGAATATCATATTCCATGCCCTTTGATCCCTCAGTATAGAAGCTGCCAGGTCCTGGGCTATTCTGATTGTGTTTCCACAATTTTGAAATTGTTTCTTCCTGGATGCTTGTAGTATTTTCTCCTTGATCTGGGGATTCTGGAACCTGGCTATAATATTCCTGGGAGTTTTCTTTTTGGGATCTTTTTCAGGAGGTGATCTGTGGATTCTTTCAACCTCTATTTTGCCCTCTGGATCTAAAACATCAGGGCAATTTTCCTTGAGAATTTCTTGAAGGGTGATTTCTAGGTTCTTTCTTTGATCATGGCTTTCAGGTAGTCCAATTATTTTTAAATTGTCTCTCCTGGATCTATTTTCCAGGTCAGTGGTTTTTCCCATGAGATATTTCACATTGCCTTCTAATCTTTCATTTGTTTGGATCTGCTTAACAGCATCTTGATTTCTCATCAAGTCATTAGCTTCCATTTGCTCCAGTCTAACTCTGAAGGAATGAATCTCCTCAGTGAACTTTTGAGATTCTTTTTCCATCTGCCAAATTCGACTTTTTAAGGCATTCTTCTCCTCATTGCCCTTTTGGGCCTCCTTTGCCATTTGAGTTAGTCTATTTTTTAAGGTGTTGTTTTCCTCAGTCAGGCTGTTGACCCCCATTTCATACTTTTCCTGCATCCTTTTCATTTCTCTTTCCAATTTTTCCTCCACTTCTCTCATTTCATTTTTAAAGTCCTTCTTAAGGTCCTCTATGGCCTGCAACCCACTCACGTTTTCCCCTGGGGCTTTTGGAGCAGGACTTCTGACCTCACAGTCCTTTTACCACTCTATGTCCCCAAATAGGAGTCTAGGGTTGCATTTGATGGGAAGGGATGATTCTTAAGGGGTGAAGTCAAGAAGTGAGAGAGGAAAGTGGCAAGAGGTGATGGGGAGAGACAGGGTGGGGTAAACTATCTCATGTAGAAGAGGCAAGGGGAAGTAGTTAAAGGGTAGGGGAAGAACAGGAAGGCAAAAAGGCAAAAGCATATTCTCATTGAAGTTGGCTCAAGGAGAGAATCACATACATAGTAAATGGAATATCTCACCCTGCAGGAGAGTAGGGGAAAGGGGGATGGGGGGGGAGGATGGAGGGGAGGGCATTCTGGCGGGAGGGGAGGTTGGAAGTACCCACTATCAAAGAGGGACAAGATCAAAGTAGGGAATGGACCAGGTGGGAGGTGAGATGGGTGGGAGGGAAATATAAGCAGTCTTTTACAATATATCTACTATGATAATGTTTTGCATAGCTATACATGTACAACACATGCTGAATTGCTTATCTTCTCAGAGGGAGTGGGTGACAAGGGAGGAACGGAATGAATCAGAAAATCGAAGTTTTAAAATTAAATGTTTCATAAGATGTCCCGGCATTGGGGCTCAGAGATTCACCTTGCCCTAATGGCAAAGTCGAAGGGTGTACGGGAGAAGATATGGGAGAGAGCAGATTGGATGAGGGAATATCTAGTGGGACTGATATTCTGGGGTGGTGGGTAGGGAAAAATGGGGGGAAAATTGTAACTCAGAATTTGGTGGAAATGAATTACGTAAACCAGAAGTTAATAAAGCATTTGTTTAATAAAAAAAAAAAGAAATTTGTACTCCCAATAAACATCAGCACCTTTTAGTCTTGGAGAGCAGACTGGAACACACAGAAGCCATAAGTGACTTTCCCAAGATCACACATTTTGTATATGTCAGAAGTGGAACATGAACCTGGGTCTTCTTGACTCCAAATTGTGCTCTCCACTATTCCAAACTGCAGTTTGTTTACCTTTTTTGTATAACATGTATAAATTTGCAAGTAAAAAATTTACATAATCAAAAAAAGAAGTGGTATTGATGGGACAAATGGTTTGCACATTTAAATATCCCATTTGTGCATAGTTCCAAATTGCTCTCCAGAATGTTTGCATCAGTTTACAACTCCACCAACAATGTGTTAGTGTTCCAATATTCCCACATCTTCTCTTATCATTTACCTGTTTGGTCAATGTTAGCTAATCTTACAGGTGAGATGTGGTACTTTAGAGTTATTTTGATTTGCATTTCTCTTACTAACAGTAATTTAGAGCATTTTTTATATGCTTAAAAATATTTTTAATTTCTTCCTCTGAAAACTGCCTGTTCATATCCTTTGACCATTTATCAATTGGGGAATGATTGTATTCTTATAAATTTGACTCAGTTCTTTCTGAGTGCAAATTCTGAATTGCTTTATAAATCTCCTCCTCCTCTTCCTTATCATCATCATAATCATCATCATCTTAATGTAGGAAGATGGGCTAAGTTCAAATATACAAAGATTCTACTTGGCAAAGGATGTTCAACTGTGAAAAGTGTCTCAATTCGAGGTATATAAACATTGTATAGTGTGACTACATGTAATGGATTATTTACATTTATTTTCCTATAAAAATGATCAGTTTTCTTTCTCCCTCCTATGGACAAAAATGACAAGAAAGGAAAGCAAACCCTTGCAACACATATACATAGTGAAGAAGAACAAATTCCAACATTGGATTTATACAAATTGAGGTTATTATTTTTAATAGAAGAGAAAAAATATGAGATTTATTGATTTTCTGGTATTGTATCTTTTTTATCCAAACTGTCTATCAAGTACACTAAGACAGCTTTTACCTCTGCCTCCCTTATCCTTGAATCTTCTCTTCCCCTTGCTAAATAGCTAGACATCTCCAAATCCATCAGGGGAAATCTTGGTGATATGAATATAATGCCTTTCACCATTCTGTTTGCCTTTTTCTAGAATATCCACTAGCATATCAGCCTCAAAATGCCAGAAACAAGGTGTCAAGAAATAAATACAATATTCTGTGTTCTAACCAGGGGAGAGGATAACTCAAATATTACCTCCTTATTACTTAGAGCTACATCTCTAAATGCTGTTCTCATTCTGATAGATAATATTTGGCTGTCAGATCACAATGAGCTTAGAGTGCTACCCACCAAAAGTTCAATGATAAAACAATTCCAAAACTGAACTCATGACTGGACTGCTCTCAGCAATGAAAAGTAATAAGACAACTCCAAGGTTCTCATGATGGAGAGGGCTATCCACACCCAGAGAAAGAACAACAGAGTCTGAATGCAGATTGAAGGAAACTACTTGCTCTCTCTCTTTTTTGCTTTGTTCCTTCTTTCTTGTTGTTCATTGCATTATTTATAACTCTTCTTTACAACTTCACTAATGTTTAGTGTGAAAGTATGTGAAGAACCTCTATCAGATTGCATGCCATCATGGGGAGGGAGGGAAGAAAAAAAGGAGGGGGAGACAATTTGGAACTCAATAGATTATGGAACTGAATGTTGTAAAATAAAAGTGAATAAATATGTATATTTTTAAAGTGAACTCATCATTTCCTCTCCTTCCCTTCCCCCTCTATGGTTTCCTATTACTCTAAATATAATGCCATACTTCCAGTCACCTTAGCTCACAACCTTTGTGACTTTATATGATCCCATCAACTCTTCACTCTTTCTCACCCCCCATCCAATGAAATGCTCCTTTGATTTTATCTTTGAAATGTCTCTCATAGACCTCTTTCTGTCCTATGACATTGCAACCACCCAGGAAGCAGGCCCTCTTCACATCATACCTGGACTATTACCATAGTCTTCTGGATGGTTTCCCTGCCACAAGTCTCTCCCCCACACACATCTTTCCTCCACTCAATAGTAAAACTGATCTTCTTTATGATTAACTCTTAACATGTCACCTCCCACTTATTCAATAAAATCTAGATTCTCCCTCTTACCTTCAGGATGAAGTTTATTGGTTTTCAAAACCTTTCAAATGTTGGCCTCTTCTACCTCTCCTTTCTTACAAATTATTTCCTTCCATGTACTTTGTGATCAATGGTGGCCTCCTTGCCATTCTTCAAACAAAATACTTTTACCTCCCAACTCCCTACATTTTCACTGGTTTTCCACTAGAGCTAGAATGATCTCCCCACTCTCCACTTCTTGGCTTTCTTAAAGACTCAGCTATTATCCCACCTTTTCTGAGAAGCTTTTCTTGATCATCCTTAATGCTAGAGACTTCCCTCTATTGATTATCTCCAATTTAGCCTGTATACATCATGTTGGTACTTCATTACTTATATCCTTTTTCCCCATTGCACTGGGTGACTGCAGGGACTATCCTTTGACTTTTTTTTTAATCCCTAGCACTTAGCACATAGGAGGCATTTCTAAAACATTTACCGACTGTTGTGTTGACTGAGCACATCAGATTCAAGTTACTTGAGGAGCATTAGAAACAAATGCTATAGATTTTATAGTCCCTACCATAGTAAAAGAAAGGAGTGTTTGCTCCAGGCAACAATACTCAATAATAACTAATTGGAGCCCAACATACTTGGCTAATAATGCTCTAGATTATTCCTCCTTTTCTCATCAAAATCTGATGAAATCAACAACAAAAACAAGAAAACTTGCACCTGGCTATATTTACTCTTCTTTCTTACCTCATTTTATAACTGCTAAGAATATGCCTAAGGCAGATAGGTGGTACAGTGGATAGTGCCAGTCCTACACTCAGAAAAATGAGTCTTCCTAAGTTCAAATCTGTCCTCAGATACTTATTAACTCTTTGACCCTGGGCAACTCAGTTAACCATGTTTGCCTCAGTTTTCTCATCTGTAAAATGAGCTAAATAAGGAAATGGTAAAACCACTGCAGTATCTCTGCCAAGAAAACCCCAAATGGGATCATGAAGGATCAGACACCACTGAACATGCCTGAGGAAAAGACCACTACCTTCACCATCTCCAACTGGCAATCACAATTGCAAGGCATCTTACAAACCTTATCTCCTGATGCCCTCACAATATTTTTGAGGTTAACATTTTAGGTCGTCTGATTTTCATTTTATACATGAGGAAGCAAGAGCTTAGAAAGGTAAAGGGATTTTTCTCTGATCACATAACTTGAAGCAGGAAGTATTTAAACACTGATTTCCCTGATGGTAATAACAATAATACTAAAAGTCTGTCCAGCTAAAAGAAAGCAAAGTGTCTGCATCTTCAAACAGAATCAACTGAATAGGAAGAAAACCCTTTCCAAGCTAATTAGTGTGTATCCACCAATGTCTATGAAAGTTTCACGTGTAAAACCTTGCATTCCAATTCAATTACATTTAAGATTCTCTTTTACAATGATGCTAACTAGATTTAGGTTGATCAACTGCAATGAAGATACCACCCACCCAGAATCCCAGAAAAATCGAATTAAAATGAAAACAGTTATTGCTTTAATTGGTATGGATTTCTTTTTTTTTAAGAGAGCAATCATTTTCTAATATCCTAGAAAAATTATAAATTAGATGCACTATAGCATGGTTCCCTTAGATTATGCAAGATAATCATATGGGACTAAGAAAGGCCATTTTACATCCAATTGAAATGCTGAAAAGATGCGGTGTGCAAATATGAAGGAAACAATCCTTTATTAAGTTCTTCCTATGTACCAGGCTCTAATAAATAGAAACAAAAAGAAAGAGAGTCCTTGACTTCCAGGAGGGTATGTTCTAAAGGGGAAGGAAACACACAGAAAAGGAGATGAAAAGGGTGCTGGGTGAAGCAGTGAAGAGATACAGGCACCCTTCATGAGCATATGATTTGGAAATCTAGAAATCAAGCAGAAGAGGTAGAATGAGGCCTTGGCCTCCTCGAAAAATTAAGGACTTAAGAGAAACTTATCAGTGGGATCAAAGGTTTGCCTCTTAAAAGGAACTGATAGCAAATGAATCACACATGTGTTTGACAGTGGGGTTCCCTATCAAGAAAGCTCCAAGTTCTGAGGAAAGTTTCAGAATGTGAAGGCAAGTAAGACATGGTTTTGAATTCTGGAAGACAAAAGTAGAGCAAAGAGCAAAATAAAATGCTATAATCTAATACTGACATTATTTTAGTCAAATGTGAATGGTTTTCCTAGATCCACAATTACAATTTTCACTTCACCTCATAACAATTTTAAACATCTTCTGTGAGTTAGGTTTTGCACTAGAAATTGGGCACAGAAAGTGTAATGGGAATCTGAAGATCTTCCCTGCACCTTGACCCCTTGATAGGCTTTAGTGAATTTCAGAACCTTCCCTGATTTGAAAATATACTCTGCCCCCTAACAGGCTGAATGTGGTCACATGGAGCCTGTGGCAGGAGGCTTGTTCTTCAGCAACAGCCACACCTTTTTACTTTATGATTGGGCAGTGGATCAAGAGGGTTGTGACATTCACTGACCCAGGAGAAGATTTGAGGTTTTGCTTTGGGGCTCACTTTGGGAAGAGTTGTGTGATTTGGCCAGATGAGACTCTGGGCAGCCATTGAGCCCCCCAGCTCTGAAAACCCAGATACTGGTGCTTCCCTCTCTGGTAACTAACTAGGTATGGATGTAATGGTCAGACAGCTGAAAGCCCTGTCTGCTTAATTGTGTTATTTTCTGTTGTAAATTCTGTTTGTGTTCTCTGAAGGTCAGGATGCTGACTCTCCCCCCCCCCCAACTAGGTAAATGATATGTGTTTGATTGATTAATGTAAGATTGTTAACTGATTTTGAGTTTCTTTCCTTTAGAAAAGCAGATCTAAGAATCCGTGCTAATTGCCATCCTGCGTTAAGCTAAAGTACTTGCTGCTACAGAAAAACAAAATATGAAAGCAGTCCCTGCCATCAAACATCTTAGATATTCTTAGTGTAAAAACATATAGATGGGTAAATATTTTATTTTTAAATCAAATAAAATCTAAACTAATTTCAGGAAGATCAATAAGTACTGTGTGGATCAGAAAAGCTGTAATGTTGGAAGGGAGGGGGTATTTGTGGAGCTCTGAAGGAAGCTAAGGAGTACAAGGGACAGAGATAAGGAAGGAAAAGAATCCTGGGGTGGGAGTATTTGGCAAAGGAAAAGAGACAGAATGCATTTGATAAGGAATGCTAGGAAAACGAGTTTGACTGGAGAATGCAATGCTCTAGTGTAGTGAATATAGAAAAGTAAGGATAAAGTGCCAGAGTTAGAAGAGACATTTAAAACAATCTAGTCCATCTCTTTAATATTTCTTTTGTCATAACTAAGATCCACAGGGATTAAGTGATTGTTAAAGTACACGCATGAAGTAAGACAAAGATGGGATCAAAAAACCTAACCGTTTTGGCAATTCAAATGGGAGTTTAGGAGGTATGTGGTAAAAAAACAGGAATGACAGGAGGAGGTCAGGTTATGACAACTATGAATACCAAACAGAGCATTTTGAATTTGCTCAAGGAAGAAATAGCAACGCATTGCTTTTGTGTTGGTTTTGTTTTTGTTTTGAGTAGGGCAATGGCATTACCCTACCTGCGTTTTAAGGAGACTTTGGTGACTGAATGGAACATGGATTAGAATGGAGATGGACTTGAGGCAGGTAGATCCACCTGGAAGCAGGGGATTGAAGTATGATAGCAGAAGTGTGAGGTGATGAGATCCTCCACTAGAGGGTGGCAATGTTAGAAAAGAAAAGAGGGCAGAGCCAAGATGGTGGAGTAGAAACAGTGCTTCCTCGGAGTTCCTGCCAATACCACTTCCAATATATGTAAAAGGGGACTCTGAACAAACTTTTCAGCTCCACAACCTACAAAATGACACAGAGAAGCTAACCTCCTGCTCAGGACAGCCCAGCAGCCCAGCAAGGAGTGGCCAGGGCAGCACTCTTGGAGCTGAGCCCAGGCCCACATGAGTCAGAGGTATTAGACCCAGTGTGGCCAGACCAGCAACTGGCTGGAGGGAATCCAGAATACCAGCAGGTGTGGCATTTCCAGAATTATCAACAAATAGATGCCAGTGACAAAATGAGAGGTCAGTGTCCTGTGGACTTTGGGACCAGTACTTGGGAGCATGTCAGCATCTTTCCCTAGGGGCAAGAAGCCACTGAGGAGCCCTGTTGCCGACATGTTGCATCTTCAGTTCCTGGCCTGCAGATTGTAAGGGGATGCAGTGATCAGTCTGGCGATCACCCTTGCTTTAACCTTCTTGGACATGGATAATTTTGATTATATTAAATTGAAAAGCTTCTGTACAAACAAAGCCAATGTAACCAAGATCAAGAGGGAGGTGTGAAATTGGGAAAGAATTTTTACAACCTATGTCTCTGATAAAGGACTGATTTCTAAAATTACAGAGAATTGATTCAAATCTATATGAATACAAGTCATTCCACAATTGATAAATGTTCAAAGGATATGAACAGGCAGTTTTCAGAGAAACAAATTAAAGATATCTATAAGCATATGAAGAAATGCTCTAAATCACTATTGATTAGAGAAATGCAAATCAAAACAACTCTGAGATACTGCATCTCTCCAGTCAGATTGGCTAAGATCACAAAACAAGAAAATGACAAATGCTGGAGAGGATGTGGGCAAATTGGAACACTAATGCATTGCTGGTGCAGTTGTGAACTTATCCAGCCATTCTGGAAAGCAACCTGAAATTATGTCCAAAGGACTATAAGTAATTTCATACCCTTTGACCCAGCAATACCACTTCTAGGTTTATATCCCAAAGAGATCATAGAAATGGGAGGAAGACCCAAATGTTCCAAAATATTTATAGCAGCTCTTTTGGTGGTTGCAAAGAATTGGAAACTGAAGGGGTGCCCATCAATTGGGGAATGGGTAAACACGTTGTAGTATATGAGTGTAATGAAATATTATTGTTCTATAAGAAATGAGGAGGAGATGAATTTCATATTTACTTGGAGAAGCTTATACAAACTGATGCTGAGCGAGAAGAGTAGAATCATAAGAAATTTGTATACAATCGCAGACACATCGTATGTGTGATGACCAACTATGATAGACTGGACTCTTCTCAGCAATGCAGTGATATAAGTCAATCCCGAAAGACTAATGAAAGAGAGAAATGCGACATCCAGAGATATAACTAGAAAGAACTGAGCTTGAATCCTTATGGAAGCAAACTAATTGATCTTTTTCTTTTTGTTGTTTGCTTTTATTTCTTCTTTACCATTTTTTCATTCCACCTAGTAAAATATGCCTTTCTAATTGGACTAATGTCTAATATGAATGTATTTGCAGATCCTGTTCTGGACTACATGCTGTTGTGGGGGGTGGGGAGAGGGAAGTAAAGGAAATCTGAAAATCAAGGAACTATGGAATTGAATCTTGTTAACTGAAACTAAATTAATAAATTAATTTAAAAAAAATAAAAAAGAAATTCTCAAAGAAAATTGCCCTGATGTTTTAGAACAAGAGGGCAAAATAGAGGTTCAAAGAATCCACTGATCACCTCCTTAAAAAGATCCCCAAAAGAAATATCCTAGGAATATTATAGCCAGGTTCCAGAATTCCCATATCAAGAAGAAAATATTACAAGCATCCAGGAAGAAACAATTTCAATATTGTGGAAACACAATCAGGATAGTGCAGGATCTGGCAGCTTCTGCCCTGAGGGACAGAAGGGTATGGAATATGATACTCTGGAGGGCAAAGGAGCTGGGATTAAAACAAAGAATCACCTACCCAGAAAAACTGAGTATCATATTTCAGGGGAAAATATGGTCATTCAGTGGAATACAGGAATTTCAAGCATTCTTGAGGAAAAAACCAGAGCTGAATAGAAAAACTTACATTCAGACAGAAAAAGCACGATATGCCTGAGAAGGTAATCAGGGAAAAGAAATCAAAAGGTACTTATCAAAGTTGAACTATTTACATTTCTACATGGAAAAACAATAACTGTGACTGATGAAACCTTCTTCATTTTGAAAATAATTGAAAAATTATATATGGGCATATGAATACATATGTGAATGTGTGTATATATGTTTACAGGTATACATGGATAGAAGGTACAGGTTGAATTTGGTGGGAAGGGATGTTTCTTAAGGGGTGAAGTTAAGAGGTGAGAGATGAAAGTGGCAAGAGGAGATGGGGAGAGACAGGATAGGGTAAACTATCTCATGTAGAAGAGGCAAGGGGAAGTAGTTGCAGGGAAGGGGAAGATATGATACTTAAAAGGTGAAATTAAGAGGTGAAAGAGGAATATAATGATAGGATATGGGGAGAGACAGCATAGGGTAAACTATCTCATATAGAAGGGCTAAGGGAATATGGTAACTCCAAGTGAGAGGAAGAACAGGAAGGCAAAAAGGCAGAACCTTATTCACATTGAATATGGCTCAGGCAGAGAATGACATACATACTAAATAGGATATTTGACCCTACAAGAAAGTAGGGGGGAAGGGCACGAGGGGAGGGAGGGATGGCTGGGGGGGAGGGATGTTGGAAGCACCCACTTCTGAAAAGGGACAGGATCAAAGAAGAGAATAGACCAAGTGGGAGATGGGATAGGAGGGAGGGAAATATAGTCAGTCTTTTACAATATATCTACTATGGTAAGGTTTTGCATAGCTATACATGTACAACATATACTGAATTGTTTATCCTCTCAGCAAGGTGGGTGACAAGGGAGGAAGGGAATGAATCTGGAAATCCAAGTTTTCAAATCAAATGTTTAAAAATATATAAATACTATTACTAATACTATTTTACATATAATTGGGATATAAGATATACAGGCATTGGGGCACAGAGATTCACCTTGCCCTACTGGAAAAGTTGAAGGGGTATGGGAGAAGATATGGGAGAGATCAGATTGGATGAGGGGATATCCTGTGGGACTGCTATTCTGGGGTGGTGGGTAGGGGAAAATGGGGAAAAATTGTAACTCAAAATCAGGTGGAAATGAATAATGTAAACCAGAAGTCAATAAAGCATTTGTAAAAAAAAAAAAAAAACAGAAAAGTAAATGGCTTATTTGAGAGATGTGGCTAAGGCCAATTGGCAAGTTTGAGTGTTGGGCAGAGGGTGGAGAAATAGTGAGGAGTGGACCCCTTGGAACATGGCCTGCTAGGGAAGATTGCAAGATGAAATTTGGATATGTAGATTTTGGACTAATTTTCATAGTGATGAACTCCTAGGAGTTTTAAGAACAAAGAGGAGATTCAAGGCAAATGCTTAGGAATAAGCTCCTGCAAAAAGGTTTGGTCTATAAGAAAGATGTGCTCTTTCCCAGCTCTCTTTCTCTGTCATCTAAGCCATAATGCCTTAGGGAAAAAAATTAGCTGAGAAGGCAGATACTTTTCTTACACTTCTTTGGGTGATTTTGGTTGTGCAGACGTGCTTCTATATGCAGGATGATCATCTAAGTATATAGTCCCTCTGTACTCATTAGAACCCCTACAGGTTTCTGGATATTTTTGATCCAAATCATTACAAAAGCAGCCATCTTCTATATACCAGGTTATTATTATGGCCCAGTTTTTAAAGTTTATTTGATTATGTAGAGATGGAGAGAAATTTGAAAGGCAAAATTACTTTTTGATGTAAGATATGCTATCTTTCATCAGTACTATCATATCTACTCTTAATTATATTTTTAATTTCCTGAATTCTAGAAATAGTTTTCTAACTTATTTCCACAGCTCATTAATTAAAAATGCATAAGAACTTGAGGGGAAAATTAAAGGAACAGTGTGAACCATTTTTTAGGTTATTCAACATTAACCTATTATATTTGAATTTATATTTGATCTACAAAAATAAAGCAAATCTAATATTATATATATGTAGATGTAGATATGTATATATGTATATATGCACATATGTATTTATGTATGTGTATACACACGAATTATTCACTCAAAATATTCCCATTACCACATTATGCAAGAAATAATTAAGCCACGGATTTGTCATTGTAAATAATTTGGTTTTATTTCACTTGTGTGAAACAATTTATTTTCTCTAATTTGTAATGACACATGGCTAAGACAAACCAATAACTATTTTATCCATCTCAGCTCAAGTTCCATTTAAACAGATTAGCTCAGAAAATTGAAAAAAAAAAAAACATGATCAGATTGGTTTAAATATATGTGGTCATTAGAGTTTCATATAATACAAAGAAATTCTCTCTCCAAGGAACTTTAGTCTTCTAGCTGTGGCGGAAGATGAGTGTGACACATATACACATGAAAAAGAAACCCTGAGTTAATTAAATGAAAATCCATAGTGCACTGGGCTGAAAGTATCTTCAAAAAAAAAAAAAAAGGTAGATTCATATAAAGGAGTCTTAATCTTTCAATGGATCCAACAGATTTATGGATGCTTCAAAGGATGTTAGCAGTGACTATGGGACTTTGTAGAGAAGCTCAATGAATGAAATTCCATCCAAAAAGATTTCAAAGATCTTTAAAGAAAATTGCCTTGAAAAAAGGCTAATAATATTAAGCAAATTTCAATAAGGTAGGTTTCCAGTCAGTATTCAGTTCTATTGGAACCATGAAGAAATAAAAATCCCTTAATAGAGGGAATCACTAATGTCTTTCTTATTGGTGGGTATTAGGAAAAAATAGATAAAGGTTAAAAACATTGTTTCTTTATATACTGAATATACTCCACCCCATTCTTGGAAAGCCTAGATTGAGATAAGAATAAATAAAACATGGAAAACTGAGGACTATCCTGGACAATTTAACCGTCAATTTTGGGAAATCTCTGGCATACATAGAACAAAACCAGTTTCTCCATAGCCATATATCCATTCACTATTTTTATTTTCCATTTAAATAATAGTTGATTTCATGAACTCACATCATGTTCATTACTTTAATACTAAGTGCCCCTCGGAGAGATAAGTAGGTTAGTAGATGATAGACAGAAAAATTAGACTATATAATTAGAAAAAGTGAGGATAGACATGAAAATATAGATGACAGACTATTTATTGGGTGGTTATGTTCTGGACACTTAAGCACAGGAATGCTAATTTTAGGAGAAATATATAAGCATAAATGCAAGAAAAGAAGATCTTTCCTGACTTCAAGTAGATTACTCCATTCACCAAATATTTGGCTAGGTCTGAGAGCATAGAATACCTCAAACTAATCCATTTCCCCCCTTAAGATCTTCCTTCAATTTTAAAAGAATATATATGTGAAGAGAGGTGGCACAGTATAGTGACCAGAGAAGAGCCAGCAGTTGAGTCAGAAAGACCTAGGTTTGAGTACTCTAGTATACTCTTTTTTTTTTTTTTTGCTTTTTTGGAGGGCAATTGGGGTTTAGTAACTTGCCCAAGGTCACACGGCTAGGTTTTGTTTTTGTTTCTTTTTGATTGTGTGTGTTAAGTGTCTGAGGCCAGATCCGAACTCAGGTCCTTCTGACTCCAGGGTCAGCACTCTACTCACTGCTCCACCTAGCTGCCCCCTCTAGTATACTCTTAAATGTTATGGTTGTGTGATCTTGACAAGTCACCTAACTTCTCTATATCTGTAGGCAGCCCTGTTAGACTATTAGTTACAAGTTAGATTTTATTGGAATTGTAATAAGAACTTTCCATGACTGAAGTTCTTTCAAAACAATTAATCAGTCTGGACCCCCCCCAAAAAATTAAAACAAAGGTATTTGTTTATGAAATATTACTTGGATTTTGAAAAGAAAGTTAATACATTCTATGAAGATGGTAGGGAATGTTGGGGATTTCCATGCTCTCCAGATTTCCTCCACAAACAAACACACAATCACCACTAAATGAATACAGAACAGGAAAAACAAAGGGGTAAAGTAGTTGTCCTCTTAAGACATTTTGAGAGGATCTCAGAGAAGATTCCAGGGGCTGAGGTTTGGTCAGAGAGTAAAGTAAACATCTGCAGCCCTGCTCCACTGAATCAACAAATGGTAGGCTCTGAGGCAAA
Organism: Gymnobelideus leadbeateri; assembly: GCA_011680675.1. NCBI lineage: Eukaryota > Metazoa > Chordata > Mammalia > Diprotodontia > Petauridae > Gymnobelideus > Gymnobelideus leadbeateri. The sequence continues at coordinate 111,134 of WOXC01008736.1, read as the reverse complement.
CAGACTAGGTCTCAAGAAATTTCACTTCAGCTCTTATATCTTTCAGGCCCTTAAGAAATTTCACCTAAGGAACTTTCACCTCACAAGCTTTCATCTCACAAACTTTCCTCTAAAAAATAGTGGGCAACTGAGTAAAGGAAGACTGAAGGAGCCCCTGATTTTTCTGGAAGTCACACTTGGCTGTGCTGACCAGAAGTGATCCCTGGCTGTTACTGTGTGTAAGGAGTGCACAAAAACTCAGTAAGTGTGGTACCTCAGGGAGCACAGGGAACCTCACTGTATCTTAGGAGAGGAGGAAAGGAGGCCCTGAGGCTGAGGCACCTGAGACAGAATTCAGAAAATAACAGTAAGGGAGACCTGAGACCTAGAGCAACATTATCCACAATTTGCAATTAAAACTTGATTATAAATGTTAAGATGCTAAAAAATTAAATAAGACAAATAAAAACATTAAAAAAGAATAAGGAAAGGAAAGAGAATCCAATCATGTATAGGTACTTTGATATAAAAGAAGACCTAACTTCATATTCAGTGGAAGATAGTGAAGTTAAAAAAAGTCAGTCCTACCCTAAAGAGCAATATCAAATGGTCACAAACACAAGAAGAAATATTGGAAGAACTTAAGAAGATTTTTTTTTAATTAAAGAGGAGAGAAAAATGTAAAATTACAAAAAATAGAAGAAAAAGAAGAAAATTATGAAAAGAACATTAATTAACCAGAAAAGGAGAAACAAAATCTTAAGAAAGAAAATAACTGCTTGTAAATTAGAATTGGGCAAGTGGAATCAAATGATGTCACAAGACACCAAAATATAATAAAACTAGAAAAAATTGAAGAGAATTTGAGACATCTCATCAGAAAAAAAAATACTGATCTGGAAAACAGATCAAGGAGAGATAACAGAAAAATTGTTGGTCTATCTAAAAGGTATGATAAAAGAAAAAAAAAAGAACCTGAAAATAACATTGCAAGAAATTACTAAAGAAAATTTCAATGAAGTTCTAGAAGCAGAAGGTAAGACAGAAATACATCCAACAATCACCACCTGGAAAAAATACTAGGAAGAAAAGTTTGGTGAAGGTGATAGCCAAGTTTCAAAATTCCCAGGTTAAAGAGAAAATATTGCAAATAATGTTAAAAGAAATTACTATGGAAAAGCAATCGGGATTTCACAAGACCTAGCAGATTCTACACTAAAAGACTGTCGGTCTTAGAACATTATATTTCATAGAGCAAGAAAAATGGGAATGCATCCAAGAGTCACTTAACCAGCAAAGTGGAGTATAATCCTCAATGAAAAAAATAGTATATTTGATGAACTGAAAGACTTTCAGGTATTAGTAACAAAAAGAGAAGAACTCAATCTAAAATTCAATATAGGAAATCCAGAAGAACTAAAAAGAAATCATTGAAGACAAATTATAAGGTATTGACTAAGGTCAAACTCTTGACTTATTGTGTATTAAAATATTAGTAATTATTAGCTATTATTAGTAATGGTATACTTAAAACTGTTATCAGTACTAAGGTAGTTAAAAAAGAAACGTTGGGGTTATGCTGTGTTTGATGAGGTGATTCTAAAAAAAAAAAAACAAAATTGGGTAGGAAAAGGCAAAAAAAGAATAATTATCCCATAAAAATGAACTTGAAATTAAAAATTAATAAAGAGGGGTGGAGCCAAGATGGCGGAGTAGAAACAGCTCCTCCAAGCCTCTCTGCCCCCAGATTCCCCCCAAACTATGTAAAAGGGGACTCTGAACAACTTCTGGAGCCATAGCACCCACAGAATGACACAGAGAAGCTAACCTCCCGCTGAGGACAGCCCAGCAGCCCTGCAGGAAGGACCAGCCCAGCGGTCTGGGACCTGGCAGCGCAGGAGAGCGCAGGAGTCGAGCCAAGCCCAGGTCCATGTGAGCCGAGGTTTTAGCCCCAGGGTGGCAGGGCCAGCAGCCGGCTGGAGGAACCCCAGAACACCAGGAGCTGTGGTGACTCCAGAATTATCAACATAGACATGCCTAGGACAAAGTAAGAGGTTAGTGTCCTATGGACTTTGGGACCTGTATTTGGGGAATGCCTCAGCTCCCTCCCCTGGGGGCTAGAAGCCACGGAGGACAAATGCCATTTTGTAGTTTTCAGAGGCAGCTCCGGCTCCCAGCCTACAAATCGTGGGGAGATCCAGCGATCAGTCTTCGAGGGTAATCGCTCTTGCTTTAAACTCCCTGGATCTGGATTGTGATCTAGGGTGGAAGTCGTGGGTGGGTTTACAGCTTGCCAGAAACGGAAGTTGCCCTATCTGGCCTTAAAGCCATAGTGTGGCAACAAGCCCAAAAGTCAAGCAATTAAGTGGCAACATGCCAAGGCAAAGGAAACAAAAAAATGCAACCCTAGACTCCTATTTTGGGGGCATAGAGCGGGAAAAGGACTGTGAGGTCAGAAGTCCTGCTCCAAAAGCCCCAGGGGAAAACATGAGCGGGTTGCAGGCCATAGAGGACCTTAAGAAGGACTTTAAAATCAAATAAGAGAAGTGGAGGAAAAATTGGAAAGAGAAATGAGAAGGATGCAGGAAAAGTATGAAATGAGGGTCAACAGCCTGACTGAGGAAAACAGCACCTTAAAAAATAGACTAACTCAAATGGCAAAGGAGGCCCAAAAGGGCAATGAGGAGAAGAATGCCTTAAAAAGTCGAATTTGCCAGATGGAAAAAGAATCTCAAAAGTTCACTGAGGAGATTCATTCCTTCAGAGTTAGACTGGAGCAAATGGAAGCTAATGACTTTATGAGAAATCAAGATGCTGTTAAGCAGATCCAAACAAATGAAAGATTAGAAGGCAATGTGAAATATCCCATGGGAAAAACCACTGACCTGGAAAATAGATCCAGGAGAGACAATTTAAAAATTATTGGACTACCTGAAAGCCATGATCAAAGAAAGAACCTAGAAATCACCCTTCAAGAAATTCTCAAAGAAAACTGCCCTGATGTTTTAGATCCAGAGGGCAAAATAGAGGTTGAAAGAATCCACAGATCACCTCCTGAAAAAGATCCCAAAAAGAAAACTCCTAGGAATATTATACCCAGGTTCCAGAATCCCCAGATCAAGGAGAAAATACTCCAAGCAGCCAGGAAGAAACAATTTCAGTATAGTGGAAACACAATCAGAATAGCCCACGACCTGGCGGCTTCTACACTGAGGGACTGAAGGGCATGGAATATGATATTCCAGAGGGCAAAAGAACTGGGAATGAACCCAATGGTCACCTACCCAGCAAAACTGAATATTTTGTTTCAGGGGAAAATATGGTCATTCAGTGGAATAGAGGACTTTCAAGCATTCTTGAGGAAAAAACCAGAATTGAATAGAAAATTTGACATCGAGACACGAGAAGCAAGAGATGCCTGAGAAGGTAATCAGGGAAAAGAAATCAAAAGGAACTTATCAAAGTTGAACTATTTACATTGCTATATGGAAAAGCAATAACTGTGACTGATGATATCTTTCTCACTATGAAAATAATGGAAGAAGGGGGTGTGGTCATATGAATACATATGTGAATGTGTGTGTGTAGATGGTTACAGTTATATATGGATAGAGGGCATAGGTTGAATTTGTTGGGAAGGGAGAATACTCAAGGGATGAAATTATGAGGTGAGAGAGGAAAGGGGAAAGAGGAGATGGGGAGAGACAGGGTAGGGTAAACTATCCCATGTAGAAGAAGCAAGGGTAAGTGGTTGCAAAAGAGAGGGAGAATTAGGAAGGCTAAAAAGGCAAAACCACATTCACATTGAATCTGGTTCAGGGAGAAAATGACATACATACTAAATGGGATAACTCAACCTGTAGCAGGATAGGGAGAAGGGGATGGGAGGAGGGATGATGGATGGGAGGGCATCCTTGGGGTGAGGGGAGGTTGGAAGTACCCACTATAGAAGAGGGACAGGATCATGTAGGGAATGGACCAGGTGGGGGTGGGATGAGTGGGAGGGAATTATAAGCAGCCTTGTACAATATATCTACTATGATAATGTTTTGCATAGCCAGACATGTACAACATATACTGAATTACTTATCTTCCCAGAGGGAATGGGTGACAAGGGAGGAAGGAAATGGATCTGAAATTCAAGGTCTTAAGATTAAATGTTTCAAATATATATATAAATACTATTATTAATACTCTTTTGCTTATAATTGGGAGATAAGATGTGCAGGCATTGGGACACAAAGACTCACCTTCCTCTAATGGAACAGTCGATGGGGATATGGGAGAAGGTATGGGAGAGAGCAGATTGGAGGAAGCAATATCTTGTGGGACAGCTATTCTGGGAGGTTGGGTAGGGGAATAATGGGGGGAAAATGATTGTAACTCAAAATCTGGCGGAAATGATGTAAAACAGAAGCTAATAAAGCATTAAAAAAAAGTATGCACTCTTTGACAAAAACTTCTGGGAAAACTGGAATATACTATGGCAGAAACTGGATATAGACCATTATCTAACACCATATACCAAAATCAAGTCTAAATGGGTACATGATCTAGATATAAAGGATGATACTGTAAGAAATCTGGGAAAGCAAGGAGTAGTTTAGCTGTCAGATTTGTGGAGAGGGAAAGTCTTTAGGACCATACTATGCTAGATTATAGATCATGGAATTATCTGCATGGAGGTAATAGCTGAACACATGGGAATTCATATCATTTCCAAAAGAGTGAGTTTAATAAATGGAGAAATCTGCGAATGAATTTTAGGATGGCAGAATCCTAATAAAACTGCCCCTGACCCCTATATTCTAACTTTCTTCTGGGACTCACTCAGGAGCAGGTCCAGTGCCCCTACCTAGCCCCACCCCTTAATCAATACCCTAACCTCACTAGAATAGCAGGTGAGTCCATGAACTCATACCGCACTAGAACAGCAGGCATGCCCATGTCACGGAATCGTAGCTAGCCACTGTGCCCAGACCCAGTATAAAATGCAAAATGGACAATTTTGATTATATTAAATTGAAAAGCTTCTGTACAAACAAAGCCAATGTAACCAAGATCAAGAGGGAGGTGCGAAATTGGGAAAGAATTTTTACAATGTATGTCTCTGATAAAGGCCTCATTTATAAAAATATACAGAGAATTCGAGTCAAATCTATAAGAATACAAGTCATTCCCCAATTGATAAATGGTCAAAAGATATGAACAGGCAGTTTTCAGAGAAACAAATTAAAGATATCTATAAGCATATGAAGAAATACTCTAAATCACTATTGATTAGAGAAATGCAAATCAACTCTGAGCTACCACATCTCTCCAATCAGATTGGCTAAGGTGACAAAACATTAAGGCATTTGACAGCATTTGACAGCATTTGACAAATGCTGGAGAGGCATTTGACAGCATTTGACAAATGCTGGAGAGGATGTGGGCAAATTGGAACACTAATGCATTGCTGGTGGAGTTGTGATCTTATCCAAACATTCTTGATAGCAATCTGGAATTATGCCCAAAGGACTATAAATAATTTCATACCCTTTGACACAGCAATACCACTTCTAGGTTTATATCCCAAAGAGATCATAGAAGTGAGAGTAAGACCTATATGTACAAAAATATTTGCAGCAGGTCTTTTCATGGTTGCAAAGAATTAGAAATTAAAGGGGTGCCCATCGATTGGGAAATGGCTAAACAAATTGTGGCATATGCATATAATGGAATACTATTGTAGTATAAGAAATGAGGAGACGGTTTTCATATTTACCTGAAGAGGCTTATACAAACTGATGCTGAGTGAGAAGAGTAGAGCCAGGAGAAATTTGTATACAATCACAGACACAACATATGTGTGATGACCAACTATGGCAGACAGGAATCTTCTCAGCAATGCAGTGATATAAGTCAATCTTGACAGACTCATGAAGGAGAGAGATGCAACATCCAGAGAAATAACTAGAAAGAACTGAGCTTGAATCCTGATGGAAGCAAACTAATTGATCTTTTTCTTTTCATTGTTTGGTTTTATTTCTTCTTTTTTTAAAATTAATTTATTAGTTTAGTTTCAGTTAGCAAGATTCAATTCTGTAGTTCCTTGATTTTCAAATTTCCTTTGCCTCCCTCCTCCCACCCCCCACGACAGCATATAGTCCAGTATAGGATCTGCCAATTCATTCATATTAGACATTAGTCCAATTACAAAGGCCTATTGTACTAGGTGGGATGAAAAATGGGATTTCTCTTTCTATCTCTTGCTGTTGAGTTTCATTAAAGATATATGTGAATGCCGAGGATTTGTGTGGGTTTATTTGTATCCTGCAACTTTGCCAAATTTATTTATTGTCTCAAGTAGTTTTATAATTGATTCTCTAGGATTCTCTAAGTATATCATTGTATCATCTGCAAAGAGTGATAGCTTGGTCTCTTCTTTGCCTAATTTGATTCCTTTGATTTCTTTTTCTTCTCTAATTGCTATTGCTAACGTTTCTAGTACCAGATTGAATAAGAGGGGTGATAGTGGACACCCTTGTTTCACTCCTGATCTTATTGGAAACGCTTCTAGCTTATCCCCATTGCATATAATACTTGATGATGGTTTTAAATAGATGCTATCAACTATTTTAAGGAAGGCTCTGTTTATTCCTATACTTTCTAGTATTTTTAATAGGAATCGATGTTGTACTTTGTCAAAAGCCTTTTCTGCATCTTTTGAGATAATCATGTGGTTTCTGCTAGTTTTATTGTTGATATGCACAATTATACTGATGGTTTTCCTAATATTAAACCATCCTTGCATTCCTGAAATAAATCTTACCTGATCAAAGTGTATTATTTTTGTGGTGAGTTGTTGGAGTCTTTTGGCTAATATTTTATTTAAAAATTTTGCATGTAAATTCATGAGGGAAATTGGTCTATACTTTTCTTTCTCTGTTTTATCTCTTCCTGCTTTAGGAATCACTACCATATTTGTGTCATAGAAAGAATTTGCTAAGACTCCTTCTTCACTAATTTTCCCAAATAGTTTGTAGAGTATTGGAATCAATTGTTCTTTAAATGTTTGATATAATTCACTAGTAAACCCATCTGGCCCTGGGGACTTTTTCCTAGGGAGTTCATTGAAGACTTGTTTGATTTCTTTTTCTGAGATGGTGTTATTTACGTAATTTACTTCCTCTTCAGTTAATCTGGGCAACTTGTAATTTTATAAATATTCTTCCATTTCACTAAGATTGTCATATTTATGTGCATACAATTGGGAAAAATAATTCCTCATTATTTTTTTTATTTCCTCTTCATTGGAGATAGATTCACCCTTTTCATTTTTGATACTCATAATTTGGTTTTCTTCTTTCTTTATCATATTGACAAAGGGTCTATAAATTTTATTTTTTTTCATAAAACCAGCTCTTAGTTTTATTTATCAATTCAATAGTTTTCATAATTTAAATTTTATTAATCTCTCCTTTGGTTTTCAATATTTCTAATTTAGTACTAAATTGGGGATTTTCAATTTGTTCTTTTTCTAGCTTTTTCAATTGCATGTCCAATTCATTGACCTCCCTTCTCTCTGCTTTAATCAAGTATGCACTCAGGGATATAAAACTTCCCCTAAGAAGTGCCTTTAATGCATCCCACAAATTTTGGTATGTTGTCTCATTATTATCATTCTCTTGAATGAAATTATTGATTGTTTCTATAATTTCTTGTTTGACCCACCCATTCTTTAGGATTAGAATTTTAATTTCCAATTAGTTTTTAGTCTATCTTTCCAAGGCCCTGTATTGCATATAATTTTTATTGCATCATGATCTGAGATTGATGCATTTAATATTTCTGCCTTTCTGCACTGAATTGTGAGTATTTTATGCCCTAGTACATGGTCTATTTTTGAGTATGTGCCATGCACTGCTGAGAAGAAAGTAAATTCCTTTTTATCCCCCTTCAGTTTTCTCCAGAGATCCATCATATCTAGTCTCTGTAAGATTCTATTGACTTCCTTAACTTCTTTTTTGTTTATTTTGAGGTTAGATTTATCAAGTTCAGAAAGGAGGAGATTAAGGTCACCCACTAGTATAGTTTTGCTATCTATTTCTTCCTCTAATTCCTTTAACTACTCCTCTAGGAATTTGGATGCTATACCACTTGGTGCATATATATTAAGTAATGATATTGCTTCATTCTCAATGGTGCCTTTTTGCAAGATATAGTTTCCTTCCTTATCTCTTTTAATTAGATCTATTTTTGCTTTTGCTTTATCTGAGATAAGGATCAATACCCCCGTTTTTTTCACTTTAGCTGAGGCATAATAAATTCTACTCCAACCTTTTACCTTACCCTGTGGGTATCCCTTTGTTTCAAATGTAGACAACATAGTGTAGGATTATGGTTTTTAATCCATTCTGCTATCTGCCTCTGCTTAATGGGAGAGTTCAAACCATTCACATTCACAGTAATGATGACTATCTGTCTCTTCCCCTCCATACTATTCCCTCCCCTTTTTATATTTTTGTTACTTCCTTCTCCCTTCCCCTCCTTGAAGTTTTCCCTTTTGACCACCCCCTCCCTCAGTTTTCCCACCTGGTGACCCCCCTTCTTAACCTACCCTCTCCCCTTACTACTATTTCCCTCCCCTCTAATCCCCCCTTTTAGTCTCCTCCTTTTCAACCCCCCCCTTCCCCTTCCACTACCTATACTTATCAGTGTAAGTTACTCCCTGTTTGACTCCAAATCAATGAGAGGAAATTTCAAACAGTGCTCCTCTCCCTCCCTCCTTTTCCTCTATTTAATGGATTTATGTGTCTATGCCTCTATACCCCTGGGCTATAAGCAGGCTTTTGTTGGTCCAATGAGGTGGGGCTTATTGGCAGCCCTCCCTCTCTTCTCTTCAGACTCCTGGCTGTCTCATTTATGCCCCTTCTTGGAGACTGCCAAGCCTGAGGCTATTTCCATTAACTTGGGATTTCAAACTGGGTGGGAGAACTATCTTTGTGTTTTCTACTCCATGAAGGAGGGATGGGAGGATCTTAGCAACTAGAATTTACTTTGCCATTCTACCCCTGTATTATACACACAGGCAGTTTCTAAACTTCCAGGCTGGGGGCAGATCACTGCAGGAGAAGCTGTGGTCTCCCCTGGGGGCCTGATTCTCCTACCTGGCTCCAATGATTCCTCCTGTCCCCTAGTGAGATGAAGACGACATGACTCTGATTCTTCCTTGGTAAGTCTGCTGGTTGGGGCTTCTCTCTCTGGTGTAGTCTGCTTGTCTGCTCTTAAGTCTGAGCTGTGCAGACCCCAAGTGGTCTGTGCTCGTCCTGTCTGGACACACTGGGCACTTTCCTGGGCTGGCTTCTGCCAGGCTCTGTCTCCAAGTGGATTTTGTCACTCCAGAATCCATTCAGATTCACTTTTTCAGGTTTAGTGACAGAGGAGCTTAGGGAAGTTACTGCTTCCTTTCTGCCATCTTGGCTCCACCCTGGTTTTATTTCTTCTTTACTATTTTTCATCCCACCTAGTACAATGCACCTTTGTAACTTCACTAATGTCTAATATGAAAGTAGTTGCAGATCCTATACTGGACTATATGCAGTTTTGGGGGATGGGGGGAGGAAAGGATTTGAAACTCAAGGAAGTATGGAATTGAATCTTGTAAACTACAAATAAACAAATATACAAAAAATGTAAAAAAAATTCATTTTATTTTTAATTTATGGAATAAAACAAGCATTTCCATAACACAGTATAATAAAAAAAGATGATTGCACATGAAACTGCAAATCTACTATGTACAACGTGGTATTCTCTTTAAATAAATAATCGAGTTATCATGTAAAAAAATAGGGATAAGAGAGTAAGGAGAAAAGATAAGGTAATCAGGATTGGGCAAAGAGAGAGAGAGAGAGAGAGAGAGAGAGAGAGAGAGAGAGAGAGAGAGAGAGAGAGAAGGAAAATAGGGAGCAAAAATAAAATGGAGGGAAATTCACAAATAGTAATTATAAATTTGAATGTGAGAAAAAAATACCAAAACTCATTTGGAAAAACAAAAAAGTCAAGAATACCAAAGGAAATAATGGTGAAAAAAGTAAAGGAAGGAGATTTAACACTACCAGATCTTAAACTGTACTATAAGGCAGTAATTATCAAAACTATCTGGTAGTGGCTAAGAAATAAAAAGGTAGATCAATGGAATAGAGTAGACATATAATTCATGGAATACAATAATCTTGTACTTGATAAGTATAAAGGCTTAAGATTTTTTAATAAAAATTAATTATTTGGTAAATGATTTTTTGGGAAAACTTTGTGGCAGAAACTGGGCATGTACCAATAGATTATACCATCTATCAAAAAAAAGTAAAAGTGGATACATGACCCAGATATAAAAACAGATTTTATAAAACAAAATATAAGATCAGAGAACATATTACTTATCATATTTATTGGTAGATGAGAAATTTATGAATAAACAAGAGATGAAGACCAAAATTAGGTATAAAATAGATAATTAAGATTATATTAAAGTGATATTAACCTTGAAATACTGCCTTGAGAAGATATTATCTTTGACCTACTATAGTTACATAAAACTAAAGTAGTTGACCTCACTTAAGGTATGGATTTTGTTGCTATTTTCCACGGTAAACCTATATAAAACCTGAAGATTTAGGTCTAATGTGAGATTAGCATTATTTTCTAACAATTCATTTACATTCACAGGTAAAAATAAAATAAATATAGTTAAGATCAGAAGAAAAGCACAAAAATGGGGAGGGGAAACTTCTAAAGAAAATTTAATAGATAAAGGTCTCATAACTAAAATATATAAAGAACTTTGTCAAATGTATAACAAGATGATTCATTCCCAAATTCATAAATGGTGTAAAGATATGAAGACACATTTCCATTGCAAAAATCAGAATGACTTTCAGTTGTATGGGAAAAAATAATTTAAATCATTATTGATTAGAGAAATTAAAATTAAAACAACCTTGAGATATCATTTTATACCTACCAGGTTGCTAGATAGAAGGGGAAATTGACATGGGTGGAATATGGAAAAAGAAAAAGTCAACTGGGACACTAATTATTCATTGTTGGTCAAATTGTGAACTTATCCAACCTTTTTGGAGACCAATGTGAAGTTATGCCCAAAGAGATATAAAACTACCTATACACTTTTCCCCAGAAATATTACTACTTTCTTTTTTTTTTTTAAGCAATTGGGGTTAAGTAACTTGCTCAAGGTTACACGGCTAGTCATTATTTATGTGTGGGTGCTCATTTTCTGAGGTCGGATTTGATCTCGGGTCATCCCAACTCTGAGGCTGGCACTGCACCACCTAGCCGCCCCTTTTAGGGCAATTGGGGTTAAGTAACTTGCCCAAGGTCACACGGCTAGGTTTTTGTTTGTGTGGGTTAAGTGTCTGAGGCCCGATCCAAACTCAGGTCCTTCTGACTCCAGGGCCGGTGCTCTACTCACTGCACCACCTAGCCGCCCCAATATTACTACCTTCTGAAGATAATTAGGAAAAAAAGGAAGAGAACCTATATGTTCTAAAAATGTGTGTATATACAGAAGTACATATACACACATAACTATTTGTGCCTAATAGTAGCCATTTCTAGGGAGAGATTAGGGAGGGAGGGAAGAAAATAAAGAAATTTACATGAAAATTCTGTTGTATATTTGAAAGGAAATGGGGCAACTAGGTGGCACAATGAACAGGGCACTGACCCTTGAGTCAGGAGGACCTGAGTTCTAATCCAACTTCAGACACTTGACACACTTACTAGCTGTGTGACCTTGGGCAAGTCACTTAACCACAATTACCTTGCTTTCCCCCCTCCAAAATAAAATAAAGGAATGGTAAGTTGTACATAGTATATATTTTGAGTTTTACATGTGATTACCTTTTTTTAATTCTACTATGTTATGGAAATGCTTGTTTTATTCAAAAAATTCAAAATAAAATGTAAAGGAAGAAAATTAAAAGAAAAAGAAGTAAAAAAGAAAATAAAGTTTATGTACATTTGAAATATCTATGTCCAAGCATGACTGCTATTCCTTCTCAAGTTGAAAAGGAATACTCAAATAGAATTCCATAAGTGATATAAGCTACTATTATTGTTTTATATTCAGACATTATTCTGGCTAGAACTAGAAGGAGAAGGTAGTAGTTATAAGGAGGCAAAGTTAGCCTGCCTGTATGGGGAAGGGAAAAACTAAACAAACCTAAAATAAGAACTGAATAAATGACTGGCTGGGGAGGTGGTGAGATTATCTTTATTGCAGGTCTCCAAGAAAATGTGAACCACTTTTTAGTACATGGACACATGGAAATTCCAACTGAGGTCATATCACTCAATGGTTTCTGAGTCCATTGACAACTTGAAAAATCCATTTCAGGATGTTAACCTTGAAATCCTGCCTTAAGCAGATATTATCTTTGACTTTTTACAGTTCCATAAGACTAAAGTAGCTGACCTCACTTAAGGTATGGATTTTGTGGCTATTTTCCATGGTGAACCTATATAAAAACTGGAGATCTTTAGGCTGAAAGGAGATTAGCATTAATTGAATGATTTATTCATCACAAGATTTAGATTCCAAATGATACTTATAGATCATCTAGTCCAATTGGGAATATTAAAAATAATACCTTAGAAAGGTTAAGAGTGATACCAAGGTCATACAGTCAGAGAATGAGAGAAATGAAATTAGAACGCAAGCCTTAGAATACTCACAAGAATTCTCACATATTTTTTATCTACTTATTTTCTCCCTCAGTGGGATGTAAAGTCATTTTCATTAGGGATCCTTTATATCCCTATACTTGTTACTCTAGTGTCTACAATGAGGGGAGGGCCAAGGGAGGCACATTGGAGCCACTCTTTCTTAGTCATCGCCAGCAAGATTCTTCCCAGATTTCTCCTTAATATGTTAATCTTTCACCTAGAAGGTGATCATCTACCTGAGAATCAATGTGGCTTTAGAATGGACTGAGGGATAGTCTATATGGGATTTGCTCTCTGATAACTCCAGGTTAAATACCAGGAGTGTAACAGAGGTCTGTGTACACCATTTGTCAGTCTGAGGAAGGTTTCTGATGATATCAGTCATGAAGATTTGTCATGGAAGAATTGGTTTCCAGGAGAATTTCATTAGTATTGTATGCCAATTTCATGATAGCATGCTTACATGGATTCAGGATAATGGGTGATGCTTTAGTGCTTTCCTAGTTACCAGTGGAGTGGAGTAGTGCTGTATACTCACTCCCATGCTTTTTAGTATGATGTTTTCAGCAATGTTGTCAGATGCCTTCAATAAGTATTAAATAGGCTTCAAGATCAGTTACCACACAGATGGTAAATTAACTTAAAAAGGCTATAAGCCAAGTCTGAAGTGGAGGGAGAGTTGGCGTGTGAATTTTTGCTTGAGTTAATGCGGCCTCTGAGGCTGAGATGCAACAGAATATGGATCAATTTTCTGCCACTACTGCTAATTTTGGCCTAATAATTAACACTGAGGAAACAGAGGTTCTACCTCAGCCAGCACCACATAATCCATATGTGGAACCATTGCTTAAAGAAAATGAAGAAATTCCAAATGCTATGTACAAGTTCACTCACCATGGCAGTAGGATTTCTAGGAACATCACATAGAAGATGAGGATGTCATATACTTTGCCAGTGTTTGAGAGACTCAGAAATAAATTAATTGCTCCTGCCCAAATGGAAGGTCTACATTTCTCTTGTGTCGATTTCATTGTTGTAAACCTCTAAAACCTGGGCAGGATACCAGTGTCATGCCAGGAAACTGAATTGCTTCTACTTGAATTGTCTTAGAAAGATAATGAAGATCACCTGGGATGATAAGCACCCCACACAGAACTCCTTTCTTGAGCTGAATTGTCAAGCATTCAAACTCTTCTGCAGAGAGTGCAACTCCAATGGACTGGCCCAACTGTTCGAATGCCAAATGTGATTTTGCCTAAAAGACTATTTCACAGAGAACACACAAGGCAGGCACTTACCCAGGGTTCAGAAGAAGCGAGCCAAGGACACTCTCAAAGTCTCTCTGAAGAACTTACTGCCATCATGGCATTCCCATATCAAAGAATGTGCTGAACTCTATGAGCTAGGCAGAATCACAGTAGTTCTAAAGAAATTTGAGATGAATGAATTTAGAGACATCTCTATCCCAGATGTTCATATGGACTATTTGTGTCCAACCTGTGTTAGAATCTTTCAAGCATGTATTTATCTCATCAGCCACAGCTGGATACACTATAAAGGGACAGACATACTTATATCATTTTGGTCCTCTTCCAGTATGAAGGACAACAACTAACACAGTGGGTAAATACCTGAGGCTAGATTTGAACTATTTTCTTGCCTCCAAACCTGGTGCTTTATCCCTCTGAGTCACTTTGTTACCTATTAGCTGTTGGTACTGCAACTATTGGTGTTGTGGCTACAGCTGAACCTGCTGCTGCTACTACTACTACTACTACTACTACTACTACTACTACTACTACTACTATCACTACCACCACACCACACCATACCACCACCATGAGTTTATATGATTCTTTAAGGTTTACATTATTATTGTTGCTGTTCAATTATTTTAGTAGTGTTTGAGCCTTTGTGACCCCATCTTCTTGGCAAAGATAATAGAGTGGTTTGTCATTTCCTTCTCCAACTCATTTTGCAGATGAGATACTGAGGCAAACAAGGTGAAGTGAGCTACCTTGGGTCACGTAGCTAGTAAGTGTATGACCTCAGGTCAAATCAGGCCAGGGGCTCTCCCCACTGCTCCACTTAGCAGCCCTTGAAGTTTATAGCATACATTACTTATATTCTCTCCTTTGATTCTCACAACAAACATAGGAAGTACATGCTATCATGCCCACTGTACATCCAATACTAACAAAGTTGTCTCCTAAGAGAATGAGACAGGGAAGACAGGGAAGTTTTAAGGAGAGAAGGTTTAGAAGATTCACTGTAATGAATGGTATAGTGTGTCACCAATGGGGATGTAAAGTGAATACCTTGCCACAGTGAGGGCTTAGTTCAGGTTATGGAATAAATTAATAATAGAGTCAGTCATCATGGTTTCATCATTTTCTACAACTTATTTCATTTAAAAGCCTCATTTTTAGTCTTGACAATCTTCTCTCCCCTTAGTTTATTTGGAACATTACAGTCATGCCATCTTTTCCTAAAGTAAGATTTAGATTCATTATTAATATGAAAAGTGGAATAGGCATGTTTTGAGCAGGTCAGTAATCAGAGTGCCTGCTTTACCTAGATGTCCTTGTTCTTTCATCTCCTATATTTCTTCAAGATATAAGTGATGTATCTCAAAGTTAACAAACATTTTTTTAATAAATTATTTTTTTTTGCTTTTTTTGGAGGACAATTGGGGTTAAGTAACTTGCCCAAGGTCACATGGGTAGGTTTTTGTTTGTGTGTGTTAATTGTCTGAGGTCGGATCCAAACTCAGGTCCTTCTTACTCCAGGGCCAGCGCTCTACTCATTGCGCCACCTAGCTGCCCCAGTTAACAAACATTTTTAGGTGCTTACTATATGTCAGGCAGGATGCTGAGGCCTGACTATATAAAGAAAGAAAAAAATAGTCTATTATTTCCAGGAATGCAGCATCAATGGGATATATCAATATATACATATATGTACACATGTAATCTATATACCTACATAAGTGTGCATATGCATGTATGTATCTCTATTGTATATCTCTATCTATCTCTCTATACAACATGGTATATCATTTGCTATGGTATGGCTACATATATGTGTGTGCAATAGAGTATATGATAGGATTTTTTTTTGCATATTTACAGGGAGTGGAGGTGAAGAGGGAAAGTACTCCAAGAAGTGAGGAGAACTAGAGAAATCACTGGAGTTAGTGGATAGAACATAATGTGCTCCAAGTGGCAAGAGGCTGATGTGGCTGGATGACAGAATGTGTGTTGTGGTATAAAGGAGAAGAAGAATGGAAAGTGAGGGAGACTCTGGGCTGTGAAAGGTTCTAAATGCCTAATGAAACATTGTATACTCGATCTGGGAATATTTCAGAGTCACTGCAATTTATTGAGCTAGGGGGTAGGGGTGGAGATAACATGCAAACTGGGCTTTGGGAAGATTGATTTAACCTGCATGTGGAGGATGGGGTGCAGTGAGAGGAAATGAAGCTGAGATCAAGCAGGAAGCTGGTGGCATGACCCAGTGGTATGAAGTGTTAGGGGCTCCCCCCAACATGGTGACCATGGCAGAATAGAGAAGGAGCTTATGAGAGAAATGGCTACAGAACCTGAAGAACTTGGACATTGGATATGCATTTGAGTGGCACTGAGGTACTATGGGTGACACCTAGACTGGATGCTTGAATGTCTCAGAGAACGATCACGTCTTGATAGAAAGAGAAAATTTAGGAAGATCGGAGGGCTCAGGGAGAAAGATCCTAATCATCTCACAACCTGCCATTCCTAGGGATCTGCATGGTGTTCATTTTGACGGGAGTTTAAAAAGGAAGAAATTGAGTCCATGTATAGTAAAGTAATTTGTTTTGAGGGGGAAAGATTTGATGAGGGTGGTTCAGATTTTATTCAGCATCATTTGACTTGCAAAGTCCTTTCCTCACAAGAACACTGTGAGGAAATAGTTCAATTGTATTGATTCATCCTCATTGGCTTATATTTGATATATATTTGTATTTATAGAAATATGTGTGTAATTTATATGATGATTGGATTGTTGACTTACACATGGAAGGGAAGGGACATCAGTCATAGCCTCCAAACCCTGTTATTATAAATGATAGAGCTGAGGTACAGATAGATTAAATATCTTGTCTACAGTCACACAGGTAGCAAATGTCTGAGGTTGGACTTGAGTTCAAGTCTTTCCAATCTCTAGATCAGTGCTCTCTCCATGATGCTATAAAACTCACCTCCCAACTCTCCCCTTACACATACACACACACACACACACACACACACACACACACACACACACACACTGAAATACAAATTCTTGAGAAGAGTGACTGTTTTAATCCTTTTATTTGTGCCCCAGCAGGAAGCCTAGGACTTGTCCATGTTAGTCATCTAATATTTTCCTTTCTGTGGATTTAAATGAGTTGGACAAGTCCACCTTGTTGGTTAGTTTCACCAAATGGGATTCAAACACAGGTGCCCTGATTCACAGTCCATCACTGGATCTACATACTATACCGGGGTCACTATATTCATAAATGAAGGGCTAAATCCGTCCTACTACATTTCATTTTGAAAAACTCTACTTAACTATGTACAAATCAATGCTAGCTTGTGAACTGTATACAAGTAGAGGAAAGACTGGCTGTGGCTGACCTTTGCATGATATCATTATAAGCCAGTAAGATTATAGAATCACTGCTTTAGAACTGGAAGAGAACTTGCCAATGATCTAGACTGCCCTCTTCATTTTTATATGAGTAAACTGATGCCTATATGATGGAAGTGCCTCATTCAAAGTCTCATAAGCAGCAAATGCAAGTAAAGATCTAAAAGTTGATTGACCTAAGGACTTCAGAAGCAGATTTTATTTTACTTTGTCCATTTTTGCCTCCAGTTGAATAAGAAAAGATCCTTCTGCATTGGTGTCATATTAATATTTCATGCTTATTGGCCAATTTTGAATTTGTTAATATTTTCCAACTTAATTTTATTTCCATAGGCAAAAAAGGAATGAAGAATAATAATTTCCCCTTGCTCTCAGTAGGCTTTACCTCAGGCCCTTTCCCCTCCTTTTCTTGAGTTTAATAGCTATTCAACAATGTATCAGGGGAATATACTTACTGCCCTCATGGAATACCTTCCACAGCATTGCTTATTTCAAAATTGGAGAGAAATGTTCTGAGAGCATGGAAACATGCAGGCTTCCACACTAAGAGAAACTCTGCTCTGTGTGCCTGCCTTTTATAAGGGCTTTCCCTCAGGTAATATGAAAGATTCTCCTCTCACACTCATAATTTACTCTATCTCTAGTCTCTCTAAGACCTTCAGAAACTTTGATTATAAACAGTGACACATTGCAAGAACATTGAAATAATCAATGAGTAGTGAAAGAAGGCCTGATCAAAAATGGTGGCCTTTTGAGTGGAGAGATGCACATGAAAGATGGAATGGACAGGATTTGTCAAATTATTAGATCAAGATGATGAGCTCTAGGTGGAGTAGAAACAGCACATCCAAGGTACTCTCCCCCCAGATCACCTCCAAACCATGCAAAAGGGGATTCTGAACAACTTCTGGAGCCCTGGCACCACAGAACGACACAGAGAAGCTAACCTCCCACTGAGGACAGCCCAGCAGCCTTGCAGGAAGGGCCAGTGCAGTGCTCTGGGAGCTGGCATTGCAGAGCGCGGAGAGCCGAGCCCAAGTCTGTATGAGCTGCAGGTTTAGCCCCAGGGCGCCCAGGCAAGAAGCTGGGCAGAGGGACCTCAGAACACCAGCAGCTGTGGCGATTCTGGAATCATTAACACAGACATGCCCTATGGACTTTGGGACCAGTATTAGGGGAACCCGTAGGCTTCCTCCCCTAGGGGCTAAAAGCTGCTGAGGAGACACGCCATTTTGCAGTTTCAGCAGCAGATCCAGCTCCTGGACTGCGAACTGTAGGGAGATCCAGCGATCAGTCTTGGGGGGTAATCGCTCTTGCTTTAACCTCCCTGGGTCTGGATTGTGGTCTGGGGTGGAGGTCGTGGGGTGGGTATCCAGCTTGCCAGAACCAGAAGTTGTGAGGACCCCAGCTTTGGGTCGGAAGCTCCCCTGTCTGGCACCAGGCCATACTATGGCAACAAGCCCAAAAGTCAAGTAATTAAGTGGCAACATGCCTAGGCAAAGGAAACAAAATAAACAGAAAAATGCAACATTAAACTCCAAATTTCGGGGCAAAGAGGATCGAAGCATGGAACAAGAGGAGGACTTTGAGGTCAGAAATCCTGCTTTGAAAGCCCCAAAGGAAAATATGAGTGGGTTACAGGCCATAGAAGACCTTAAGAAGGACATTAAAAATCAAATAAGAGAAGTGGAGGAAAATAGGGAAGAGAAATGAGAAAGATGCAGGAAAAGTATGAAATGAGGGTCAACAGCCTGACTGAGGAAAACAGCACCTTAAAAAATAGACTAACTCAAATGGCAAAGGAGGCCCAAAAGGGCAATGAAGAGAAGAATGCCTTAAAAAGACAATTTGCCAGATGGAAAAAGAATCTCAAAAGCTCACTGAGGAGATTCATTCCTTCAGAGTTAGACTGGAGCAAATGGAAGCTAATGACTTTATGAGAAATCAAGATTCTGTTAAGCAGACCAAACAAATGAAAGAACAGAAGGCAATGTGAAGTATCCCATGGGAAAAACCACTGGCCTGTAAAATAGATCCAAGAGCAATAATTTAAAAATTATTGGACTACCTGAAAGCCATGATCAAAGAAAGAACCTAGAAATCACCCTTCAAGAAATTCTCAAGGAAAATTGCCTTGATGTTTTAGACCCAGAGGGCAAAATAGAAGTTGAAAGAATCCACTGATCACCTCCTGAAAAAGATCCCAAAAATAAATCTCCCAGGAATATAATAGCCAGGTTCCAGAATTCCCAGATCAAGGAGAAAATAAAAAAAAAAAAGATGATGAGCTCCAGGTTATTCTCAGGCTGCAGATGCAGGAAATTGGAAAGATAATAGAAATATAGAAAACAGGGATATTGCAACAAGGGCAGCATTGGTAGGTGGGGTGGGGTGTGAGTTCTCTTTTTGGACTGGTCGGTTTGTGATGTATATGGAATATCCAGTTGATATATAATCAAGCCCACAGACTTATGAATCCTGGAGTAGTCATACATGTCAGATCCTCCTAATCTCCGAAGTACCTTCTCTTCACTATCTGAACAAAAAACAAACAAACAAACAAACAAAAAAAAAGGCATCATTGATATTTCCTTCTGTAACAGTAAAGTCATTTTTTGCCCTTGTTGTTACTCTTAGGGCTTTTATGAAATGTTGGGAAGGTCTCAGGAAAGTTACCAGTGGCTACTGCATTTAAGAATTCATGAACTGCCAGCTATAAAAGACACTTGACAGATGGATATTTTGTATTGCTGAATCATTGAAGGATGCATACAGAAGTCCCTGCCATGGAAGCCATCCTTCAACTTTGCTCATTGAAGTCTGGGGATAGGTAACATAATGAGTTGAGAGGAGGATATCTAATAATCTGGTGAAAGGGTCATATCTAACCAGCTCCTATTTGAAGCTTTACATTACTGAGAAAGATGAGGTTGTAGACAGACACAGCTTATTAATTTATGCATACACACGCCCCATCCATTTGTTCTTGTTCTGTGGTATTTTAACATTTTATTTTGACTTAGTGGAGGATGTTTCTTTTCCTGCAAGTTGACAATTGCACTTTAATGAAGTGTAGTGTACATTATGTGTCAAGTAACAGAATATCGCCTCTACCCCCAACAACTCAACACTTTGTCATGTTGAGTTCCATTTCTCCAATAGATTTCCTAACTAAATTTCATCATTACAGCACAGAATGCTTCTATTCAGAATGGAGTAGATAACATTGCTCTAAGGATCTGTGACTTCTGTATTGCACGTTTTATCATATCAATTCTTCACATTATCTTCACCCCAAATTGGACTCTGTTGGTGAATTTATTATCTCTAATGGACTAGAAGGAACTTCCAAAGGTCATTCAGGCAATTCCCTTGCCTCCAGATAGGAGACTGCCTTAATTTTCTCCTTAGTTTCATGATGAGTATTGCAAGGGATTTATATTTTCCTTCCATTCACTTTTACCATATTCACTTTTGCACAAAACATCTGCTTCTCCTTTATACATCTCTGGATGAATTCGTGTCATGCTTGCATGACACAGATCCTAAAATTCTACTCTTTCTAGGGTAAAAAGAAGTACACAAATGCTGTCAAAGCCCACTTTCAAGTAATGCATTCACTTACAACATTCTAATTTTTAAATATATCTTGAGAAATTATAAAGGTTGTCACAGTTTTCTTGAATAGTAGAGGTGTTAAATATTTCCTTTGGGGCAGAAAAAAAATGAAACAGCTTGCTGAATAATGCCTGCAGTTAAATATCATAAGGATGACAATGTTTCTTTCTTCCTTGTGCTTTTTGGGGTGATGTGGATGGGGAAGAACTTCTGTTGTTAATTAAAGGGTTGTCTCCACAATAGAAGGAAAATGGCATAACTATATATGGATTTCTGGAAGCAGAATTCAGTATAAATTAAGATATTTAATTTCTCATCACAGCCAAAATTGTAATATTCTATGTAAGTATGGGAAAGTCACTTTAACCTCTAGGTAACTAAGATTCTTTATATAAAAAATTTGGACATTATTTTAAATGACCTCTGAAATCTATTCTATCTCTAAAAGAGCATGATTTTATATACAATAAAAAATAATCTATTTGCAAAATATCCCATCCCCTCTTCACTAAACCTTTCAGCTGTAATGCCTTTTTGAAAAGTAATCAACTTATTTTTATCATAAAACTTTCCTTTTTATCTACTGAGACCTGGCTTCTTTGAGAGAACATGGCATCTTTGGTCCCTTTATACATTATTAGTGTTATTTTCAGGCATACTCCCTGGCTCTGTCTTTGTAATGAGGGAGTTGGAATACTCATTGATACCTATTGAGATTTCTTGATTCTCCCTCCCCTTACACAGTAACCTTTCCTCCTTTGAGATTCACACAATCCATATTTATAATGTAATCAGGACTCTTTGTGATGCTACCTACTGACACCCAAGACATTCCCCTTCCTTCCACAATGAGTTCAGTCTGACTCATTGTCTTTCTACCCCAAATTCCATTCTTATACTTAAAGACTTCAGCAAAAATGTTGATGCTTTCTTGAGCACTTTAATTTCCCAATTCTTCTATCTATTCTTTTTATTTGACCTGCTCCTCAGTTCTCCTTTATCTGACCTCAGAAATCACCATATTCCTGATCTTACTGTCATACACAATCATTCTACTTGCAAGTCAGTCAGTCAATACAAATTTCTTAAATGCCTAGTATGTGGCAGGTACTGTACTAAGCCCTGGAGATATAAAACAGAAGGTAAAAAAAATCTCTTCTCCCAAAAAGCTTACATGTATTTATGCATTTATTAGACACCTGTAATGAACCAATAACTTCATTATAGGCATTTAGTACTTATTCCTTCCTGTTTACCCCATTAGATAAATATCTCAATTGATCTGCAAAACAACTCTGTGTTGTGGATGCTATTACTCCCATTTTTCCCTTGAGGAAACAGGGAGGTAGGGGTTAAATACCTGGCTTTGGGTCACACAAGTAGCAAGTGACTGATGTTTTTTCTGAAGATGGCATTCCAATTCTGAAAGCCCTTTATAAGATCATCATAATCTTGATCATCTTCTCTTTTGCTGAACAGATTCTAAACATATTCCTCATATTCACTATGACCTCCAATCCCTCTAGTGCTTTATTTTTAAAATATTCCCCTTTAGAGGCAACACTCTACTTCCATAACAATTCTCGTTTAGTAGTCTTATACTTTATTCCCCGCCATGCATTCTTCAATTGAGAGACACTGTCTTCCTCGCTGTTCAGTGAACAAGTTTCTCCATGTCTAGACTGGTCATTTTCTCTTGCTGTCCTCCATTCCTGAAATTCCCTCCCTCCTCATTTATAACTACAGGATTCCTTGACTTTCTTTAAGTCTCACATACAATTCTACCTTCTTTGAGAAGCTTTTCCCAACCCCTCTTTTTATCACCATATATATATGACAAATACTGTCCTCAGAGACAAAATGCATAGAAACAAATTAAAAATGAAAGGCATCCCCCTCCAAAAAAGTCAGAAAATCTGAACAGTGTCATGTAATAAAGTTTGGAATAAAATAGAATGAAACTTCTTGACACAGGAAGCAAAGTATCAATCGAAAGAATCCAAAAATCACCTCGTGAAAATCAATATAAATAAACAAAGAAACAAATAAAGGAAAACCATGGTAAAAACTCCAAGATTCATACTGATTACATTTTATAATTACCATGAAAAATTCCTAACAAATTCTTCAAGAAAGCAGAAGATAGCACTTATAAATAAAGCAAAAAAAAATTAATTAATCAAAGACTGTTCTGTATGCACCAGATGCTGCAAAAGTGATTATAAGGGCAAAGGAGCTTAGGATACCTTCTGAGGTAATATGCCCCCAAAATGTTGACCCTAATAATCAATGAAAAGAAGAAGAGAAAGAGAGATAGTCAGGAAAAAAAAAGATGTGAGTGCATTATTTACTTTTCAAATACCCTAAACAATGCAAAGATGTAAAATATTAATATAGTAAGTAAAGGAAACACAAGAAATGAAAAAAAAAAGCTTTAGAAAAAAAGAAGGAAACCCATAAGGTTCATCAAGGGCAAACAACAATAACAGAACATCAAGGGCTTCCTTTCTAATAGTGTACAAGTAGACAAAGGAACTTTAATAGAAATGATGGGTGGGGAACAGTTCTGAAACACTACCCCCTAAGCTTCTTATTCCTCCTGCAGGTAACTCTGTGTGTGTGTGTGTGTGTGTGTGTGTGTGTGTGTGTGTGAGAGAGAGAGAGAGAGAGAGAGAGAGAGAGAGAGAGAGAGAGAGAGAGAGAATAACCTATCAATAAAAGGAAGAATAATCATTTGGGGAGTAGGAAGATAGTAACTAATGTTTATCCAGCACTTACTATGTACCATCTATTTCTCTAAGAACTTTTCAATTTTTATCATGTTTCATCTTCATAACAAGGCTGGAATTGAGCAGCAATGAATCACACAATCATGGACCAGGAAAATTTCTTCCAAGTTTAATAGAGAAAAAAAAGGAAAAGAATGAAATAACTATATACAAGAAAAAACAAAAGAAGAATTTCAGTTTAAAAAAAAAACATTTATTTTTATAGATTAATAAAAGAAAAAAATCTTACTTTGGGGGAAAAATACTCAGTATTGGAGGAAAATGGAAGGACATATCAAAGTAATTCACAACTTGTAAGTGAAATGATTAAATTATTCATTTGAATGAATGACATTAAACTTTCCACCTAAATGAAAGAAAGTGACAGATTGTATGTGAAAAGAAAACTCCATAATCAGTTGCTTTAAAGAAACAGATTATAAACAAAGATGTACAGAGAATAAAAATGATGGCCTGGAACAAAATTTATTATGTATCAGGTGAATTCAGAAAAGCAGGAGTCGCAATCATTCTATGAGACAAAGCAAAACCTTAAACATAGAGATAAAAAGGGAAGAATGCCCTGCTGAAAGAATCACAGGCAAACAATCATTATCAATATTATAGGCATCTGCTCCAAACAGGTTAGTATCTACACTTAAAAAGGAAAACTGATTCAATTACAAGAACATGTAGATAGTAATATTGTAACAGCAGGAGACATTTATGTAAATCCCTCCATTTTGGACAAATCTGCAAGAAAGATAAAATGGGGAAAATTTTAAAAGTGAATGAAGAAATTCCTGCAAAATCTCAAGCTAAAGTCTCATGGTATTTTCTAACTGGAAGTGTGAAAGAACCCTCATTTTTCAGCCCAACATGGAAGTTTTGCAAAGATTGACTGTATTTGGGCACAGATATATTGCAACTGAATGCAAATGGCAGAAAAGTAAACCCACCCTTTGTAAACAGTAGTGCAATAAACAAAAACCTAGCCGTGTGACCTTGGGCAAGTTACTTAACCCCAATTGCCCTCCAAAAAGCAAAAAACAAAAAACAGTAGTGCAATAAAAATAATACTCAGTACAGGGGGCATAAACAAAAGATCCAGACCCAGATAAAGACTCAACAGTGAACTAGAGGCTGAGAGGGAGATTTTGGTCCTGGCTAAATTAGAGGCTGGTGGGGCCTTTACCAGTAAAGGCCAGGACATTCAGAGGAGAGGATAATTTAAGGAGTGTAAGTTCTGACTTAGACATGTTGAGCTAAAAGATCTCTATGAGATAGCCATTTTGAATATTCAAAGGGAGCTGGGGACAAATGCTAGAGGCTCAGGAGAGCCAAGTATTGTTGTTGAATTGATTCTGTAATGTCTGACTCTTCATGACCCCATTTGGGGTTTTCTTGGCAGAGAGGCTAGAGCGGTTTGTCATTTCCTCCAAAGGCCAGACCTGGCCCTCTATCCACTGCTCCACCTAGCTTTCCCCCTAAGAGAAAGTTTGGGGTTGGATAATAAGATCTGAAAATAATTTGCAGATAAATGATCCTTAAACTCATGAGAGCAGGCAGTTAAGTGGCACACTGGATAGGATCCTGGATCTCAAGTCAGAAAAATCAGAGTTCAAATACAGTTTCAGACAATTAATAATGTGTGACCCAAGGCAAGCCACTTCATCCCATTTGCCTCAGTTTTCTCATCAGTAAAATGAACTGGGAAAGGAAATAGCAAACTACTCCACTATCTTTGTCAAGAAAACTTCAAATGGGATCACAAAATATAGGGCATGGCTGAAAAAAATGCTTTAATGTCAATTAAAACTACAACAAAATTTATCTATCTATAGTTAGATCTCTCTCTCTCTCTCTCTCTCTCTCTCTCTCTCTCTCTCTCTCTCTCTCCATCTTCATTTGTCTTCCTCCTCTATTAAGTACCAGGCACTCTGCTAAACACTAGGGTTACAAATACAAATAAAAATAAAAGACAATCTCTATATTTGAGTTTACAGTCTAATATGGAAAGAAAACACAGAAAAAGGAAACTGTGAAGGGGTTAATGTTCCAAACTAGAAAGAATAATGGAGCAATTGTAAGGTGTCTAAAAGCCATATTATTGATGGGAAATAGGCTTCTGGAACTCATAGCTCTGCCCTGCAAATAGAGAGGCCAGCAAAAGGCACACAGATTACTGAGATGTGATCATCATGGCTGACTTAATCATCAGGATAATGAGATTTCCCAATGGTATATTCAGAAGCTAGACTCTAGAGCAGAGTCTAAGATTGAGAAGAGATGAATTAAAAGCAATGATCCATTTATTTATTTATTCATTTTACTTTTATTTTTGTCAAGATGGGGGAGAAATAGATATGTTTGCAAATAGTGTAGCAATCAATAGCCAGGGATAGAATGAAAGTTAGTGAGAGAATGGGAAAGATAGAGGGAGTAATGTGCTTGAAAAGATGAAATTGAATCTGATGATGACTTTATAAGGGACTTTGCCTCTTCAAGGAGGAGAATTATCTCCTCATCTGAGATACTCTTAATTCAATGCCTGCCATGTGCTATGTGCATAATAAAACCATATTGATTGATTGAGACACAATTATATGAGGAGATAGTGGAAAAGGAAACTGAATGATGTGAGATAAGGAGACAAAAAAGGGGATTTTTTCTATCAAAATATGATGCAAAGATCTCAGATAAAACTGTAAAACTATAGGCAGAGGATGCCATAGGAGGTGTGAGGTGTAATCAAATGGCTTATAATAGCTTCAGTGGTAAGTAAAGTATTAAATTGATGTGGGATCATGTAAAATGTTTATCTTGTAGTAGTGAGGAATTAGGTGTGATTAGGAAACAAATTTGTGGCAGAACCAATCATGGATTTAATGGCTCTATCAATCTCTGTTTAATAACACATGGACAAATGTGAAGGGACTAGAAAGTGGGAGTCATCCAAGGTTTTAGTATTTGAAAGACATGATCGATGACAGGATAAAAGGGTAAGGAAATCAAAAGAGAGTATAGAATGGAACTCATCACCAAGGGGTTGGAGATAGGTAATGTTAGTAAGTCAGTCACTAAATATTATTAGGTGAGTAGTATACTATACTATACTATACTATACTATACTATACTATACTATACTATACTATACTATACTATAATATGCTATACTATACTATAATATACTATACTATACTACACTATACTACACTATACTATACTACACTATATTACACTACACTATACTGTACTATACTATGCTATGCTATGCTATGCTATGCTATATTATATTATACTATATTACACTACACTACACTACACTGTACTGTACTATACTATACTATACTATGCTATACTGTAACTGCTAAGTACCAGTAAACAAAAAGATAGAAAAGAATTCTTGCCCTCAAGGTGTTTACCATCTTATGAACCAACAAGCACATGAATATGCATAAACAAGCTACATTCGGGGTCAATATGAAATAATTAAGAGAAAGGAGGCACTAACATTAAGAAAGGTGGAGAATTGTTTTTACACATAATTGTGAAAAAATAAAATGTTAAATACATGTATGTATGTATATCTCTATCTCTATCTATCTATATGTATATATATATATCTATATATATATGTATATATATATAGATATATATATAATTATGGCGATAAAAAGAGGGGATATATGGAGAGAGACACAGAAATATAGAGAAACAGAGAGAGATTGTGTGTTCTCTTAAAGTTATTGATTTTGCTTCACTTTTTCTAGATTGTTCTTTACTTCTGTGTTTTAATTCTTAAACAGTTCTTCTCTCATTTATTTGAGTAGACCGGCCATCGTGGTTTCAACCTTTTTTCCCTATCTAGTTTATCTGCTATGTAAGTTATGAATTCTAATTTAATAATTTTTATTTCTCTTTTGAATGATTCTAGATAATCTCATTATTTCCATGTTCTTTTGGAAATCCAAGGGAATTTTAATAGGTAATGATTTATTTTCTTTGTTTTTGAAATATATATTTAGAAATGATTATACTCCTTTAGATACCCTTGAAGCCATCTCACATTTGGTTATATATTTCTCTGTGATTTCATTTGTTTGTGCTCAGAATCTTTCCTCTGAGTTTTCATCATCATAAGATCTATGTAATTTCACTGTTTCTTACCTGCTTTATATCCTCTTATAATCTATTTTGACTCCTCCCACTTTGATGGTAGATTTGAGAGTTTTAAATCTATGACTTCTTTTCTAAAAGCACTCTCCTACCACATTATATCTACTATATAGAGAGACTGTATTTTCCAAAAATCTCCTTCCTGTTTCTTTGTTCATGCACTCTCCACTGCTAGAGCAAATATCAAGTGTACTTAAATACAAGGTTCTCCATTTTACTTACTGACACCTACAATTCATCATGTTCCCACCTTCTCTGATTTCTTTTTTTATGTTCTTTTTGCTTTTTTTTTGGAGGGGGGAAGGCAAGGCAATTGAGGTTTTGTGACTTGGCCAAGGTCATACAGCTAGTAAGGGTTGTGTCACAATTGTATTCTACCTCACACTATAGTTGTTTATGGACTTGTTTGATTCCTCTACAAGCTTCTATGTCTGTTGGAAAATAGTATATTAACCTTCCTTGTATTCCCTGAAGATTTAACATACAAAAGGAAAAAATGCACATGTGTGTCATGAATGGGTTTTAATAGAATTCAAGAAAGAGTATGAGTTGTAACATGCCCTTAGGATGATTTCTAAAGATCACAAAAATACAGAAATTGCGAGGGTGGAGCCAAGATGGCAGAGTAGAAACAGCTCGTCCAAGCCAGTCTTCCCCCAGAGTACCTCCAAACTATGTAAAAGGGGACTCTGAACAACTACTGGAGCCCCAGAACCCACAGAATGACACAGAGAAGCTAACCTCCCGCTAAGTACAGCCCAGCAACCCTGCAGGAAGGATCAGCTCAGCACCAGCAGCACTGTGCACAGTGTGTGGGGAGCCGAGTACAGGTTCCCCTGAGTTGCAGTTTTAGCCCCAGGGCGGCAGGGCCAGTGGCCTGCTGGAGGGACCCCAGAACACCAGCAGCTGTGGCAATTCCAGAATTATCAACATAGACATGCCTAGGACAAAGTGAGAGGTTAGTGCCCTATGGTATTTGGGGAACGCTTCGGCTTCCTCCCCTGGGGGCTAGAAGCCACTGAGCAGACACACCATTTTGCAGTTTTCAGTGGTGGCTCCAGCTCCTGGCCTGTGAACTGTAGGGAGATCCAGCGATCAGTCTTGGGGGGTAACCACTCTTGCTTTAACCTCCCTGGATCTGGATTGTGATCTGGGGTGGAGGTTGTGGGTGGGTTTCCAGCTTGCCAGAAACAGAAGTTGCCCCCCACACAAACATGTTCGGGACGAAAGTTCCCATCTGGCACCAGGCCATACTGTGGCAACAAGCCCAAAAGTCAAGTAATTAAGTGGCAACATGCCAAGGCAAAGGAAACAAATTAAACAGAAAAATGCAACCTTAGACTCCTACTTTGTGGGCAACGAGGATCGAAGCATAGAGTGAGAGGAGGGCTGTGAGGTCAGAAGTCCTGCTCCAAAAGCCCCAGGGGAAAACATGAGCGGGTTGCAGGCCATAGAGGACCTTAAGAAGGACTTTAAAAATCAAATAAGAGGAAACTCAGAGTTGCATGGGTAGAGCTAGGCCACTGTAGCTATGGTGTCTAGACCCTGTATGAAGGTTATGCTACACAACAGGAAGAGGACCAGCACTTTTATTCCACATAAAAAAACTATGTGATTTCTTCTCCTACAAAGAAAGTGAAACAACATTGGATCAAAGAGGAAAACAATAGAAAGTAGTCAGCAGGACTATTTTTAAACTCTCCAGGATGCAGTTAGGAAGAGCCAAAGGAAATATTTCCCAAAGCACAAGCCAAGGAATAAACTTTGAGAATCTGTGTAAGACAGCACTGCATCGGAAGAGATGAGGAATGGCTTCCCGATATGACACAGGTTTCAGTAGATTTAGAAACAGCCTAGAGGAGAAGCCCTATAAATGTACTCAATGTGAGAAAAGTTTCAGTCAGAGTTCAACTCTCTTTCAGCACTTAAAAATCCACACTGGAGAGAAATCCTATATATGTGCTGATTGTGGAAAAAGCTTCTTTCAGATCTCCAACCTCATTCAGCACCAAGTCCATACTGGAGAGAAACCCTATAAATGTACTGAGTGGGGGGAAGGATTTAAATAGAGCTCAAATCTCATTCAACATCAGAGAATTCACACTGGAGAAAAGCCCTATCAGTGTGATGAATGTGGAAGATGTTTCAGTCAGAGTTCCCATCTTATCCAGCATCAGAGAACCCACACAGGAGAGAAGCCCTATCAGTGTATTGAATGTGGTAGATGCTTTAGACAGAGCTCTCACCTTGGTCAACATATGAAACTGCACAGAGAAGAGAGACCTCTTAAAATCCGTGGCAAAAATACCAGGACGAAAAATCATTTGGTATCAAGTTGAAGAATACATACAGGAAGAAAGTCAGTATCTTTGCTGTGCTAAATCAGAAACCCCACTCAGGCCTGCTTTAATAAAAATGAAAAAACTACAACTCTGGTCACCACCACTACTCTCCTTGCCACCCCCTTACTTTCCCAGATCTCTCTTCCCTCTACCCACTCCTACCTTTACCCAACAGAAAATGATTTAAATTGCATTGGGATTTATTGTTAGTTTCTTGATATTTAGGTGAAAGACTGTGATTCTTGTTCTCATTGTCCTTTGGTTTGATGGTTTTTCACCTACAAATTTTCTTGTGGTGCTTTTAAGGTTTGATGTAGTGAGAAGGTACATGAATATGACAGTGGTCTGTCCTTTAGTTTTAGGATTGGTCAGGGATCGTATAAAGTAGAAGGGAAGGGAAGTTCATTCCATTCGAAGAATTGATGGATTAGCTTATGGGTTTTTGGAACAAATGGGTTTTGTCCTTATTGTGTTTGACATTTTTTTTAACTGTTTAATATCTAGATTTATTATAAAAACTAAAGATGTATACAAAGATTGATTCAAGCTCATTTTTAATAAGTGGAGAGCAATTTAATCCATGTCAGATTAAAGGTTTTCTTTACCCATTCTGCTTTATCATTTGTTAGTATAAGAGTTATCATAGAACCTCTCTAATTTTCATAGCTCCCTGAAACCTTCTATTCTCAGCAAAATATATAATTGCTGAAGGGAGATCTAGTGTTCATAGGACTTAGGTGTTTAAATACCTATACTAACAGTAATCATGCTTTCCCTTTTATTCAGAGATAATGCTATTAACCTACAAATTTGTAAGACAGTCACTTAAGTATTTGCTGGAGTGGTGCTGCATTTATTCTGCTCATCTATCCTCATTTCCCTGGATCACCTTTATTGTGGCCATGGGCATGAATTTTCAAGACCAGGGTTATGAGAATAGTCTGTATCCATTGAACAGAATGAAGATCTATTGGCACACATGACTTTGGCATCATTACTAATTTGGCATCATTGTGCTTCCAGCTAACAAGCTCCTTGTAGTAAAAAGAAAGTTAAAGCATAACATAAGGTGCCCTTATCTGATCTATTAACTATTTACTTCTGTGCTTGCTAATTAAAATCATGTTATTTACATGGTGTCCCCAACTTCGGCTTTAAGAACTTTAGAAACTTTGGTCTTTTATTTTTCTCGACAGTTGCAAAAGTCATTAACTTTTAGTTTGGGTGCAATATAGCTCCTCCTTTGAGATAAATCCACCCACACACACTTGACCCCACCAACTTCTGCTTTCTAGATCACAGTTAACATTTTAGAAGTCCAGGAAAACCTGTTTCTGAACTTCTGAGAGAACAATGTCATGTTTCAGACATCCTGGCCAAACTTAAGCTCAGGTTTTTGGTTCCTATTGGATGCCGAGATTCTCATAATTTTCTCTATCTTTTGTAATCATTTCCGATCCTACTGTGCTATTAATGACAATTCTCCATATGAAATATAACAATATTTTGTACAATGCCAAAAAAAATCAAATAAGAGATGTGGAGGAAAAATTGGGAAGAGAAATGAGAAGGATGCATGAAAAGTATAAAATGAGGGTCAACAGACTGACTGAGGAAAACAACACCTTAAAAAATAGACTAACTCAAATGGCAAAGGAGGCCCAAAAGAGCAATGAGGAGAAGAATGCCTTAAAAAGTCGAATTTGCCAGATGGAAAAAGAATCTCAAAAGTTCACTGAGGAGATTCACTCCTTCAGAGTTAGACTGGAGCAAATGGAAGCTAATGACTTTATGAGAAATCAAGATGCTGTTAAGCAGATCCAAACAAATGAAAGAATAAAAGGCAATGTGAAATATCTCATGGGAAAAACCACTGACCTGTAAAATAGATCCAGGAGAGACAATTTAAAAATTATGGGACTACCTGAAAGCCCTGATCAAAGAAAGAACCTAGAAATCACCCTTCAAGAAATTTTCAAGGAAAATTGCCCTGATGTTTTAGATCCAGAGGGCAAAATAGAGGTTAAAAGAATCCACCAATCACCTCCTGAAAAAGATCCCAAATAGAAAACTCCCAGGAACATTATAGCCAGGTTCCAGAATCCCCAGATCAAGGAGAAAATACTACAAGCAACCAGGAAGAAACAATTTCAATATTGTGGAAACACAATCAGAATAGCACAGGACCTGGCAGCTTCTACACTGAGGATTCTAAGGGCATGGAATGAACCCAAGGGTCACCTACCCAGCAAAACTGAGTATTTTGTTTCAGGGGAAAATATGGTCATTCAGTGGAATAGAGGACTTTCAAGCATTCTTGAGGAAAAAACCAGAGTTGAATAGAAAACTTGACATCCAGACACAAGAAGCAAGAGATGCGTGAGAAGGTAATCAGGGAAAAGAAATCAAAAGGAACTTATCAAAGTTGAACTATTTACATTCCTATATGGAAAAGCAATAACTGTGACTGATGATATCTTTCTCACTATGAAAATAATGGAGGAAGGGTGTGTGGTCATATGAATACATATGTGAATGTGTGTGTATATGGTTACAGTTATATATGGATAGAGGGCATAGGTTGAATTTGTTGGGAAGGGAGAATACTCAAGGGATGAAATTATGAGGTGAGAGAGGAAAGTGGCAGGAGGAGATGGGGAGAGACAGGGTAGGGTAAACTATCTCATGTAGAAGAAGCAAGGGGAAGTGGTTGCAAGGGAGGGGGAG
The DNA here is from genome assembly GCA_011680675.1 of Gymnobelideus leadbeateri. Taxonomy (NCBI): domain Eukaryota; kingdom Metazoa; phylum Chordata; class Mammalia; order Diprotodontia; family Petauridae; genus Gymnobelideus; species Gymnobelideus leadbeateri. The sequence goes on along the minus strand of WOXC01008736.1, from coordinate 78,115 downwards.
AATAGGAAGGCACAAAAAGGCAAAACCACATTCTCATTGAATTTGGTTCAGGGAGAGAATGACATACATACTAAATGGGATATCTCAACCTGCAGCAGAATAGGGGGAAGGGGGATGAGAGGAGGGATGATGGATGGGAGGGCATCCTTGGGGGGAGGGGAGGTTGGAAGTACCCACTATAGAAGAGGGATAGGATCAAGTAGGGAATGGACAAGGTGGGGGGTGGGATGAGTGGGAGGGAACTATGAGCATCCTTGTACAATATATCTACTATGGTAATGTTTTGCATAGCTAGACATGTACAACACATACTGAATTACTTATCTTCCCAGAGGGAATGGGTGACAAGGGAGGAAGGGAATGGATCTGAAATTTGAGGTCTTAAGATTAAATGTTTCAAATATACATAAATACTATTATTAATACTCTTTGGCTTGTAATTGGGAGATAAGATGTGCAGGCATTGGGACACAAAGATTCACCTTCCTCTAATGGAAAAGTCGAAGGGGGCATGGGACAAGACATGGGAGAGAGCAGATTGGAGGAAGCGATATCTTGTGGGACTGCTATTTTGGGAGGGTGGATAGGGGAAAAACGGGGGGGGGGAGAATAATTTTAACTCAAAATCTGGCAGAAATGAATGATGTAAAACAGGAGTTAATAAAGCATTTGTTTAAAAAAAATACAGAAATTCCCCAGAGATTGTACTGTTGCCTTAATAAAATTCAAGTATAAAAAGGACTTTGTTTGCAACATAAAATTTTTATATGACTACTCATGGTTCTTTTCAATTCTTTTCATTTTTCAAACTTTTTTTTTACATTTTTAAATTACAAGGATATAAATTCCATTTTATTTTAATCTCTTGTCTACTTTGAAGATCCTGATTATCTCTGACTAAATAAGACATAATGATTTCCTTTTGAATATCATCTTAGCCAATTAATACCTCATTTGATTGTCGAGCAGAGATATGGTCAAGGGCAACACCAGTTTATACCATAGACAATTTTGAAAAAAATAAATAAATGGAAGAAGAATATGGGCAGCTAGAAAGAAAAAAATAGAAGAAAATAAAAATTTATAGAAATTTATTCAAGAATTCTAATCAAGGAGAAACTATGTGGCACAGTGAGTAAAGTTCCAGCCCTGGACTCAAAAGGACCTGAGATCAGATCCAGCCTCAGACGCTTAACACAAAAAAACTAGCTATGTGACCTTGGGCAAGTTACTTAACCCCAATTGCCCTCCAAAAGGCAAAAAAAAAAAAAAAAATTCTAATCAAGTCAGATGATCTAAAGACCATTTAAAAATAATGTTGAATAAGGACAACAGACAAAAAGGGGGAAAATTTGCCAATATTTTCATAACAAAATATTTTCTCCATCAATGGTCATAAAGTCAATTTATTTAGAAAATAATTTCAGTCTTTGGTGTTCTATAGGCAAAGAGAATTAAAGACAACAAAGCTGGGAAGAACATTCAGAACAGAATAAGTAGGAACAGATCAAATCTAAGGTGTTGGCAATATTGCTTAAAAATTAGGCACATTTAGTTTTTTTTTTATTTTCAGGATACACAAAAGGAGAAATGACAGCAAATTTAGGGAAAGAGAATTATTACTCTTCCCCAAAAAGCAACTAAGAAACCACCAATAATTTTGTGTTTTCCCATTTCTACAAACATCTTTTTTTTGAAAATGATCTCAGTATATAGGGAAGGCTTTTTTGTTAAAGTCATGAGAAGGGGCGGAGCCAAGATGGCAGAGTATAAACAGCACATCCAAGGTTCTCTCCCCCTAGATTACCTCCAAACTATGTAAAAGGGGACTCTGAACAACTTCTGGAGCCCCAGCACCCAAAGAACGACACAGAGAAGCTAACCTCACGCTGAGGACAGCCCAGCAGCCCTGCAGGAAGGGCCAGTGCAGCACTCTGGGAGCCGGGTAGCCCAGGTCCGTGTGAGCTATGGTTTTAGCCCCAGGGTGGCCGGGCCAGCAGCCAGCTGGAGGGACCCCAGAACACCAGCAGCTGTGGGGATTCCAGAATGGTCAACACAGACATGCCTAGGACAAAGTGAGAAGTTAGTGCCCTATGGACTTTTGGACCAGTATTTGGGGATCACATCGGCTTCCTCCCCTGGGGGCTGGGAAGCCACTGAGGAGACACTCCATTTTGCAGTTTTCAGTGGCGGCTCCAGCTCCTGGCCTGCGAACTGTAGGGAGATCCAGCGATCAGTCTTAGGGGGTAATTGTTCTTGCTTTAACCTCCCTGGATCTGGATTGTGATCTGGGGTGGAGGTCGTGGGTGGGTTTCCAGCTTGCCAGAAACGGAAGTTGCCCACACACACACACATTCAGGACCAAAGTTCCTGTCTGGCACCAGGCCATACTGTGGCAACAAGCCCAAAAGTCAAGTAATTAAGTGGCAACATGCCAAGGCAAAGGAAACAAACAGAAAAATGCAACCTTAGACTCCTACTTTGTGGGCAAAGAGGATCGAAGCATAGAGCGAGAGGAGAGCTGTGAGGTCAGAAGCCCTGCTCCAAAAGCCCCAAAGGAAAATATGACCGGGTTACAGGCCATAGAGTACCTTAAGAAGGACTTTAAAAATCAAATTTAAAAAGTGGAGAGAAAATTGGGAAGAGAAATGAGAAGGATGCAGGAAAAGTGTGAAATGAGGTTCAATAGTTTGACTGAGGAAAACAACACCTTAAAAAATAGACTAACTCTTAAAAAAATAGATTAACTCAAATGGCAAAGGAGGCCCAAAAGAGCAATGAGGAGAAGAATATCTTAAAAATTCGAATTTGCCAGATGGAAAAGGAATCTCAAGGGCTCACTAAGGAGATTCATTCCTTCAGAGTTAGACTGGAGCAAATGGAAGCTAGTGACTTTATGAGAAATCAAGATGCTGTTAAGCAGATCCAAACAAATGAAAGAATAGAAGGTAATGTGAAATATTTCATGGGAAAGACCACTGACCTCGAAAATAGATCCAGGAGAGATAATTTAAAAATTATTGGACTACCCGAAAGCCATGAGCAAAGAAAGAACCTAGAAATCACCCTTCAAGAAATTCTCAAGGAAAATTGCCCTGATGTTTTAGACCCAGAGGTCAAAATAGAGGTTGAAAGAATCCACCAATCACCTCCTGAAAAAGATCCCAAAAAGAAAACTCCCAGGAATATTATAGCCAGGTTCCAGAATCCCCAGATCAAGGAGAAAATACTACAAGCAGCCAGGAAGAAACAATTTCAATATTGTGGAAACAGAATCGGAGTAGCACAGGACCTGGCAGCTTCTACAGTGAGGGATCAAAGGGCATGGAATATGATATTCCAGAGGGCAAAATAGCTGGGACTGAACCCAAGGGTCACCTACCCAGCAAAACTGAGTATTTGGTTTCAGGGGAAAATATGGTCATTCAGTGGAATAGAGGACTTTCAAGCATTCTTGAGGAAAAAATCAGAGTTGAATAGAAAATTTGACATCCAGACACAAGAAGCAAGAGAGACCTGAGAAGGTAATCAGGGAGAAGAAATCAAAAGGAACTTATCAAAGTTAACCTGTTTACATTCCTACAAGGAAAAACAATAACTCTGACTGATGAAACTTTTCTCAGTATGAAAATAATGGAAGAAGGGTATATGGTCACATGAATACATATGTGAATGTGTGTATAGATGTTTACAGTTATACATGGATAGAGGGCATAGGTTGAATTTGTTGGGAAGGGATGATACCTAAGGGTGAAATTATGAGGTGAGAGCGGAAAGTGGAAAGAGGAGATGGGGAGAGACAGGGTAGGGTAAACTATCTCATATAGAAGAAGCAAGGGGAAGTGGTTGCAAGGGAGGGGGAGAATAGGAAGGCAAAAAGCAAAACTACATTCTCATTGAATTTGGTTCAGGGAGAGAATGACAGAATGACAAACATACTAAATGGGATTTCTCAACCTGCATCAGAATAGGGGGAAGGGGGATGAGAGGAGGGATGTTGGATGGGAGGGCATTCTTGGGGGGAGGGGAGGTTGGAAGTACCCACTATTGAAGAGGGACAGGATCAAGTAGGGAATGGACCAGGTGGGGGGTGGGATGGGTGGGAGGGAATTACAAGCAGCCTTGTCCAATATATCTACTATGGTAATATTTTGCATAGCTATACATGTACAACACATACTGAATTACTTATCTTCCCAGAGGGAATGGGTAACAAGGGAGGAAGGGAATGGATCTGAAATTCGAGGTCTTAAAATTAAATGTTTCAAATATATATAAATACTATTATTAATACTCTTTTGCTTGTAATTGGGAGATTAGATGTATAGGCATCGGGGCACAGAGATTCACTTGCTCTAATGGAAAAGTCGAAGGGGTTGAGGGAGAAGATATGGGAGAGAGCAGGATGGAGGAAGCAATATCTTGTGGGACTGCTATTCTGGGAAGGTGGGTAGGGGAAAAACGGGGATAAAAAAAATTGTAACTCAAAATCTGGTGGAAATGAATGATGTAAAACAGGAGTTAATAAAGCATTTGTTTAAATAAAAAAATAAAGTCATGAGAAGGAAATAGGAGGAGCACAGAAAAAGATTTCATTCATAAGATCATGTCTTCATAATCACACAACTAAGGGAAAGTCACAGAAAATTCTAGATAGTAATAAATTTATTGTATTTCAATTCTAAAATGAAATGATTTGCAGGAAAAAAAATAGCCCTCTTAAAGGCTCTCTTCCAGTAATCTTTTACATAAGGCACATAGTCAAAGTCAAAGAAGATCCATGAATTTCAAGTCAAATCTTTATCTTTGTCGCATTCTCCCCCCTCCCACTAGATTACAAGTTTCAATAAGGCAAGATATGTGTCTGGTTTAACTGAACATCTTCCATACTATATTGTACAAGGTTCTACACATCATAGGCATCTCTATTACCTCCAAGATGAATCATAAAATCTGCTTTTTGGCAAGTAAAGCCCTTCACATCCTGGCTCCTTCCTACCTCTTTCAGTCTTAAATTCTAACCTTGATGAAACCACTATGTGAAGTGTTATAATTCACTAAAAATGACTGAACATGCAAACAAGCTTTCTAGTTGGTCAGCTTTCCAAAATCAAGAAAAAATTTCTATTGTCAGAACCTTATATGGCTTCATATGAACCATTGAATCTTGACTTAACATATTGATATGGGATGGTGTTTTTAAATATATCAGTCAAAAACAATTATTAAGTGCTTACAATGAACCAAACAGTGGTTTAAGCACTAGGGATGTAAAGTATTGTGAAACATTATGATGCATCTTCAAGGAATTTACCTTTTTAGTAGGAGATACAATACACAAACTCCTATGGACATTATTTTCTATGAAATAAGGATGTTTGAATTTCTTTGCATTTCTAGTCTCACAGTGGAACTTTGGTGGAAAATCTGGATATCATGACTATCACAGACGTTTGGGGTTCTGACTCTCCCCCATAATAATATTAGGATCATAACACTACATTTTGACCAGGAAGGGACCTTAGAAGTAAGCCACCTAGTTCAACTCTGGGCATGTGACTAATGAGGAAACTGAGACCTGGGAAGACAAAACCCTTTCTCTGGCCACACACAGCTAGCAAGAGATAAAGCTATGATTTGAAGCCATGTTCCTGAGTCCAAGCCAGCAATCTATGCACTGTGCTCTCCCCAAATGTATTTTGTCTTAACAGTCTAAGGGAAGGGGGTGGACCAGGTGAGCTGTTAGGACACTTTTAATTATTAAAAATTCTAGCATTATTTTAGTTAATGTAATTATTTTAATTAATAAAAGTTATAGAATCTATGTCTCTATAGCTATGGTTAACATCAATACTAGGGATGTTTTTTTTTCTTTGTTTGGTTTTGGTTTTTGGTTTTTTTCCCAATCCACAATTATGGATTGCAATCTATCTCCTCAAATTTTAAGTCCACAAAGTCTTCCTGAAGCTGAAAGAGATTAGCATTATTTTATTCTGGTCAGAGAGTACCACTAGCTTGTGACAGAGTGGACGGGAACCAATATATTCTTAATTATATGACCAACATTCTATTACAACAACCTTATTCTACCAACATGTTTATTTTGTCCCTATTACTCAATGTATGGGCTCTTATCCCCACTGCAATCAGTTCTCTACAGAGCTGCCAAAATAATTTCCCTAAAGCATAAGTTTGATTGTGCTTTCCCTGCTTACAAGTCAATGAATTAGAGTCACTTCATATTACTTCTAGAATAAGTGTAAAATCTGTGGATAGGCATTTATATTTCTTTACAACCTGGTTCCTTTTTACCTGTCTATTCTTCTACAATCCTGTCCCATGGTTTTGCTAGATTCTCCACACATATAAGCTCTCTATGACTTTTTACTGTCTTTCCTTAATGCACTGTATGTCCTTCTTCCTCAACTTCACCTCATGGAATCTCCAATTTCCTTCAAGATTAAGATGAAATATCACTTTCTACAGGAAGCCTTTTCCTTTCTATCCCCATAATTGTCTTTTGATTTTTGAAAACCTTCTATTCATTCATATATTAAGAATATACTCTTGTAATCTACACGACAAGAGAAGTCTAAGTAGAGCTCCCTCTCCCTCTCTCCTCTTTGGATCTGCAATTCTTACCACAGGATCTGGAATGCTCTAAGAGCTTAATAATTATTTGTAGACTGATTGGTTGATGTATTAAGATTCAGAGAATTCATAGACATAGCAGTGCATTTTCCCAAAACTTAGTTTATGCTAAACATATAAGGCCATTGGATCAAAGGACCATAGAATTTTAAGCCAGAAGAGACATAGGCTGTCAACAAGTTTCATTTCCATTTTAAGCCAGTCTGAGGTCTTAGCCAAGACTACTCCTAAGGGAGATAATTCATATTCAATTGATGTTGGTTTTAGCATCAAAGCTTGCAAATCTCTAAAAGTGTAGATAAAAGTGCCATCCATTTTTTTTTTTGCTTTAAATTTCCTTTTATTTAATCCAATTTAGTATACAATTAACGTTTTCCACCAACTCGGGGTGCAGAAACTTTCACAGGCTTCACAATTTTCTGTTTAGGTTCTGCCTTTGTAGGAGCCTTAGCAGCAGATGCAGCTGTCTTCTTAGTTGCTTGCTTAGCCTTTTTTGCTTCCTTGGCAGCCCTGATGGCTTGTTCTCGTTGGGCCTTTCGAACTTCAGGTTTCTGGTTCCTCTTGGCCATTATATCAGCAAGAGAAGCCCCAGTGATGGCCCTTTGGAATTTAACAGCCCAGCGAGTTCTTTTCTTTTGAATCTCTTCCGACTGGCTCTTCTTGTTCTTTCTTCTATACAGGACAGTCCAATTGATCTGTCGGGGGTTCCTCTTTGAAAGGAATGCAGACTCGCATTTTGCATTCAAAAATTGGAAAACCTTCCCGTCCGTGGGGGCGTAGCGCCTCCCATGACCAGAGTAGATCTTGTACCCGCTGAATCTGCACAGCTCGACCTTCATAGTTGCAAGCGTGAGGAAGATGGCGAAGAGCCATCCATTTTTTAAGATGCTTACCAGCAAAGGAATAGCTGGGGTTAGGTTAGATTTCAACTGGTTGAAATCAATGAATCCCATTATTCATCTTTGGAGCCAATCAGTTCCTCCCCCCAAAGAAAATATTATAAAATATTATAAAAAGTATTTTAGCTTCAGTTTTCCTATTACACACACACACACACACAGCTACACACACATAAATAATGTGTGCGCATGTGTTTGTTCATGTAGTATATGCATGTACATAGTGTTATCCCTTTATAAGAAATATAATAATAGAATTATAGATTATAATAGAATTGATCCTTGATAGGAGAAACTATAACAGGGAAAACGTAGGAACCAACATTTCCTACCTTCTAGTCTAGAACTCTAGTCACTATATGCCAGCTGGGTTTACTTGGGAAGATTTACATTGGAACTATTACCTGATAGACAAAAGAAAATCTATATTGGACCAGTTCACACTTTACTACTCTCTCTGAAAGGCAGTGAAAGAAAGAATCCCTTATTTCCCTTCCTCAAATGTTTATCTCATCAAAATAAAAAGAAAAATATTTTTATTTCTTCTATTTCTAATTTCTTTATTAAACTATCCAGCTTTGCCACCATTGGTAAATCACTGTCCATGTTTGGGAAGAACTGAATAAAAAACATTTATTTGACTGGACTATAGAGTGTATGAAGGAGAAAAATTAATAACAAATCAGGGAAAAAATATTGACTGGAACCAGGTCATTAGGTGCCTCAAGACCTCAGTTTTCTTCTCTTTAAGATAGGTTAGGTAATTCAGGGGGTGGGTTTTCATCTTTCTGGTGTCATAGAGTCCTTTGCCCATCTGGTGAAACTTAGTGACTTTTTATTAGACTGATGTATTGAAACTCATAGTATCACAAATAGAATGAATAATACTGAAATCACCTGTGTTTTATCTATTTAAGTTCAGGTGTATCCAGTTAAGAATTCTTGCTTTAAAGTTATATTATTTCAGAGATCTTGGCATAGTATTTATAATAGAAGCCATGGATTACATAGGGTTTCCAAGTATATAGACAATGAGGTCAGAAGACAGAAAACCTAGGCTTAGGTGATGTCCATAAAAAAGGATTCAGGAGAAGAGAAGTCATGATATAGAAGGGAGAATTGTAAATGTCATAGAATCAAATGGAGAAGAAGATATCAAGGAATTTGGGCAATAATATGAAATGCTGACAAGGCCAAGGAGAGTGGAAAATAGCTAGGACTTTTTTGATTAGGAGGCCCTACAGGACTTTGAAAAGAAAAATTTCAATAGTTAATGGAAGTCTAATTGCAATCATTTGAGGAATAGTTGGTTGGTAAGAAAGCAGTCAGTAAAAGTAGATTATTTTTCTTTTAAATTAAACTTTGAATGAAACAAAGAGAGAAAGACAGAGACAGAGAGAGACACAAAGACAAAGAGAATGACAGAGAGTGAGAGAGACAGAGGCGGAAAGCGAGACAGAGACAAAGAGAGTCAGAGAGACAGAAAAAGAGAGAGACACAGGGAGGGAGAGAGAGAGACAGAGAGACAGAGAGAGACAGAAGGAGGCAGGGAGGGAGAATGTGTTCTGCTTGACTTTGAGTGTTTATTTTTGTTTTTCCAAAGAAAACACAATATTGGATAAGAGTATTTTTGGTCTCCTGTGACAACTGTCTCATCTAATGCACCATTTAGCACCAGAAAACTTGAACAATAAAGCCGTGTCTACTGTAAAATAAATACTGTAATCCTGATATTGTAAGTGGAACTAGACTGGCATCAATCATCAAGGATGAGATGGCTTATCTACATAGTAGAGGTGGTTATGAAAGATGATGGAAAAGAAGATTATAAACCAAGGATGACAATCATGAATCATTGGAACCCAGATACCTATATCCTGAATAATTTCTTGAGCATAAAGTTCCATAAATTAAATAGAAACACATGTATTCACATAAAGGTTTGCATGCTATAGAGAGGGGCAGCTAGGTAGCATAGAAGATAGTATTAGATCTTGATTCAGGAAGACTCATTTTCATGATATCAAATGCAGTCTCAGACACTTAACTAGAGTTATGACCCTGGGCAAATCACTTAACTGTTTGCCTCAGTTCCTTATGTGTAAAATGAGCTGGAGAAGGAAGTGGCAAACCACTCTAGCATCTTTGCCAAAAAAATCTTAAAGGGCTTACAGAGAGTGGGCATGACTGAAATAACTGAACAAGACATTCTACAGCCACACAGTTGAGATATCATTTTTCCTTTCTTCTTCAGGAAATATAGACTAGAGAAATAGATTTCCAATGGTGGCTTTGGACTGTTGATGTTTTTGCTTAGCATCAGTATTGCTTCTCCACTCCAAGTCATGAATGGAAGGAGCCAAAACAGACAAGCAGTAAGAAACTAAACTTGCTTTTTCATACATTTCAGGAAATCATTTTACATTGGCCCCAGGCCGCTAGTTCCTGATAAATAAGCACTGCAGACCTCAGAGAATCCCATAGTTCAAGGCTCCTGTGTGGACTTTATTGAGCACACAGGCCTTCTCTGTGGACAGCAGAAATTGTTCACCATTAGGGCTAAGCAACAGTGTCATCCAGCAGGCTTCTCAGGTCCTTCCAACATTATAATCTGATTGGTGAATTCCTTTTGTCCCAGGGCAACAGGCAAGCTCCAGAAGGGTTGGCTTCTGTCAACACGTTTTGTATGTATGGCAAGACTTGCCTATAGAGAAAACTGTCTTCTTGTACACAGCGACAGTCCCAGGAACCACAAAGGAACTGCTCACTACACAAGCGCATTTGTATGGAGACTTGTACTGGGTATCTTATTGATTTCAGCATGGAGCATTTCCCATAGCATTTATACAGATAAAAAATGAGGAAATAAATGTCAATACCTATAAGCAAAGCATGCTGACAGGAAGAAAGGAAACTTCAAAGTCTAACACAAGGAGCTGTGGCTGTCTTGAATCACGGAGCTGAATGAATATGTGTGATATTTTTACTGCCCATTATCACCAAGGAATGATTTCCAGCAAACATTGCTGGCAAGTCTCTACTTCCCAGAGCACACAATAGATGCAGACAACTTTTCTGAGGCTTCTCTTCAGATTAGACTAAACAAGCAGGAGGATTTTGTTGTTTGTCCATTGTCATTTTCATGCTGAGGATTTGTTAATAAGATCAGAAATGAAATAAAGTGTGTGTGTGTGTGTGTGTGTGTACACATACATGTACACATATATATATATACACTCACACTATATATGTAAACATATACACATGTATGTGTATATTATTGATACTTGTCTTTTATACTACTATTTCAATATAAAGGAAAGACTCATCATTATTGTTTTTAGAAGATATCCAATTTCTCATCTTGGTTTTCATAAACCAAGATCAGGAAGAACAAAACACTGATATATAGTATAACAATGATGGAAAAGAGAACACCAGTAGACACAGGTAAATTAAATTCAATAAACATTTATTAAGTGTGCTATTCCTGGTGGAGGGGATATAAAAACAGAATAAAAATACATATTATCCTTCATGAATTTCTATTATACTGGAGGAGAGAGGATTCACGCAGACGTGAAGTATACGGTATCCCAGAAACTTAGTACAGTTCTAAACTGTAATAGCTTCAAACTCTACTAACCCTTTTGATACCCTATACAGGGCTATGAAAATCAAGAGGGGAGAGCACTAACCACTGTGTGGCTAACACACTATTCACAGAGGAAATGTTCTAAGAGTTGAGCTTTGAAAGGAGATAAAGATTCTGAGGGGATTGGGGACATATGGAGGAAGTACATTCTGAGTTTGAGGAATGGTTTATGGAAAACATAGAACATATGAAGAGTATAAAGGCTGGGACTAAGCCAGAAATCCAGGGAAACCAAATATGGTGTTCATGATGGGCAAAGATATTGTCAGTTTCCCACTGGGAAACTTGGTGGGAATAAGATTGTAGGAAACCCAAAAAAAAAACCAAAAAACTGAAGTCAAAAGAGTTTCTATTTAACCTCTAAGTCCAGATAAGTGATGACCACTGAATTTTGAATACTGATGTGACATAGTCAGAAAAATGAAAGATGTAAGAGATAATGTGCAGAGAAAAGCCTTAACATTCGTTCTTTCTTGATGCTTTTAGCAGTTAGCACATTGCCACTCCCCTGCAAAAATCTAGAATGTAGTTCTTTTGAGAAATATAATTTTAAGTATATCTAAGAATTCTAGATTTTGTATTTTTATCCCCAACACTTAACTTGGTGTCTGGTATGCAGTAGGCACTAAATATACATCCATTTTTGATCAGATGATTTGATTTTTCTATAAATTATTGAGCATTAATTAATTGCTTACTGTTTGCTAGTTATGATTCTAAGTGCTGGGGATCAAAAAAGAAAAGGCAGAATCTGCCCTCAAGGAGGTCAAAACCCAATAAGGAAAACAATATGAAATATCCAGGGACAAACAAACTTCAAATGGGGTAAATTGGAGATAATTAAGAGAGGGAAAATGTTGGAATGAAGGGAAGTCAGAAAAGAATTTATATATATATATATATATATATATATATATATATATATATATATATATATATATATATATATATATATATCAGAAAAGAATTCTTGCAAAAGTTTTTTTTTTTTTCTGAAACTGGAAGGAAGCCAAGGGAACCATAAGGCAGAGATGGGGAAGGAAAAAAATTGACTTGAAGTACAGTCAGGGAAAATGCATGGGGCTGGAAGAAGGAGCATCTTGTGTGAGGGAAAGCTAAGGAGGTGAGAATCACTGAATGTGGACAATTCAGTGTATAGATTTAGGCTTGGAGTGAAGAATACTTATATTCCTGAGTTCAAATCTGACCTCAGATACTTATTAGCTGTGTGACCCTGGGCAAGTCAATTAAGTCTGTTTTCCTAAGTTTCCTGATCTGTCAAAGGAGCTGGGGAAGGAAATGGCAAACCACTTCAATATCTTTGCCAAGAAAACCCTACATTGTGTCATGAAGATGACATGACTGAAATGACTAAGCAACAAGAAAACCACTGAATGCAGAGGATTTGGGAGACATTTATGAAGGAAGGAACACTGAAAGGAGATTAGAAATGTAGGATGGGCCAGGCTATGAAGGGATACAAATAGTAAAGAAAGGATGTGATATCCATTCCTGAAGGAGTAAGGGAACAAATGGATATGGAGGTGACACAGTTATATCTGAGCTACAGGAAGATCAATCTGACAGTTGAGTTTAAGATGTACTAGAATGGAGATGGACTTGATGGAGGAAAACCAACTACCAGGATTTTGGAATAGTCTAGGCAAGAGGAAGTTTGCACCAAGGTAGTGGCAGCTTATAAGGGATGATAAGAAAATATGACTGGACTGCAGCTTGTGTGTTTGTGTGTGTGTTAGATGGGGAGACTAGCATGTCACCATACTACAAAAGACAGTAGAATGTGTGGTGAAGTTCTTTAAATGGAAGGCAGGAGTTCCTATTTATTCCTAACCTTACATTGGAGCCTTTAAAGCTTATTTAGATGGAGAGCAGACTATTCAGAAAATCTCTTTCTCAGCTACATGGATGATGCATTATGGCAGAACAAGACTAGGCTAAGAGAACAAATGAGAAAATGCAGGAACCTCCTATAATAACATGCATAAATAACTCCTCTCATAGAAAGTGTGTGGGCAGGACGTGATGAGATGTGCACCAAGGGGGTGACAGCATGGGTGCAGAGCTGACAGATGTCAGGGAGCTTTTGAGGAAGCAGAAGATGACAGGGCTACTGATTGGATATGTGGGCTGAGTAAGAGTGAGGAGGCAAGCATGGCACCAAGGTCAAAAACATTGGTGGTGGATGAGGAATAAAGAAGAGTCAGGGTACAAACTGAGGTTATTGAGAGCATGCCGTGTCCTCAATAGGAACAGGAGAGTTTGAAGCAGTCATAAGTTTAGGGGAAAACACAGTGAGTCCTGATCACAAATCTGCTGAACTTGTGATGCCTGCAGGATAGTGGAGAAGAAGAATCCTAAAAGTAGCTGATAACAAAGAACTGGAAGACAATAGGGCTATATAGATTGATTTGAAGGCATTCACGTGAAGAGATTAGGGCAGCTCAGTAGTATTTGGGATCAGAAAGATTCATCTGACTGAGCTTAAATCTCACCTAAGACACTTACTAGATGTATTACTCTGGGCAATCACTTTGCCTATTTGCCTCAGTTGTCTCTTCTGTCAAATAAGCTGGAGCAGGACATGGCAAACCATTCCAGTATCTTTGCCAAGGGAACCACCATGGGATCATGAAGAGTAGGAAATGACTGAAAAATGACTAAATAACAACAGACTTAGAGATATTATTGAAACCCTGGGAATTGATAGGTCTTTAAGAGAAAAGATGATCTAGAAAAAGGTCCTGGGGCACATTCACTCCAGTTAGGGGATAGATATTAAGAAATGGGGTTAACTCAACAAAAACAGAAATAAGGAGTCACATAACAGTAGAATGAGAGTTACCTGTGTCGAGGAAGAGACAAGGTGAACATATTGAATGAAAAGGAGGTCAATGGCATAAAAAACTGAAAAGATAGGTTCAGTAATTTTTTGTTGTCTGACTCTTTTTGACCCTATTGCGTGTTTTCCTGGCAGAAAAAATTGGAGTGATTTGCCATATCCTTCTCCAGTTAATATTACAGATGAGGAAACCGAGGTAATGGCTTAAATGGTTTGCTTGGCGTCATACAGTTAGTAAAGGTCTGAGGCCAGATTTGATCTTAAGGCGTTGGGCCTTTTGGACTCCAGACCCAACTCTCTATCCACTGTGCCACCTAGATACTCTTCAAAGATTAGTAGGATATTCACAACATATTTAACAAGTATCATGCTGGAGTAGCACAATTGGCAACTTACAGTATGAATTTGCCACCATTCTCAATGCTGGCAATCACACTATTTTCCCCAATGTGTTGTGCTAAGATTGAAGAAGAATATAACTCATTTATTTAGTTTAGTTTTATTTGAGTGTTCAAAGAACTTGAACACTTGATACTTACTAATAACCCCATGAGACAAATGTCATTATTATTATCTCATTTTACTGATAAGAACAAGCAGCCTCAGTAACTGAGGAGTTGAGGGACACACACAGAGTGAGTGTGTAAAGTGAGGAGGAGCTACAGAAAGGGATCATCAGACTTTTTATGGTGTTCAATTTGGCAGCTATGTGGAGGGTGGCTTAGAGAACCAAATGACTGGAGGCACAAAGTGCAGTTGAGAGGCTCTTTTCATGACCTCAGGAAGGGGAAAGGAAGCCTGAATTAAGCTGGGAAGTATGGGAGTGGGAGGAAGGGTAGAGATGTTAGGCATATTGTGACAACTGATTGGCAGTCATGGGAAAGGGAGGGACCCAGGAAGACAGAAATTGAAAATGACAACAAGCTTGAAAACCTTCTTTCTAGAAATAAAGTAGTACCCTCACAGAACAAAGGAAAGTTTGGAAGATGGGGGGATTTGGGCTATGGGTTCCAGTGAGACATACAAGTGGAGATATCTAGAAGGAAGTAGCAATGATGCCAGAGATAGATGAAGGTATCAATCTCTATCTATCTATATCTATATGATATCTATATCTATATTTATATCTACATCTATACCCATATCTAGATCTATCTATATCATCTAGATCTATATCAGTACTTCACAAAAGGATAAGAGGAGAGACAAAGACAGAGAAAGAGACACAAAGACAGAGACACACAAAGAGACAGAAACAGAGAGAAAGAAATAGAGACAGAGACAGGAAGAATGGAGGACTCAAGCAAGGCCTTGAGTAACAGATTAGGACATCAATATCAATCCTTACCTCACTGTTCTCTTCCTTTTGGAACAACAGCCAAGGTCCCAGTTGGCAGCCATGTTATTCTAATGGCCCTTTCAAATCCTACAGCCTTGGTGGCATCTGCTTCACATCTAGATTGATATTTTCAGCCCCTGTGGGAATTATTGCAGGTCTTGTTTCACTGAAGCAAATGTTAAGAATTATAATCTTGGGGCAGCTAGGTGGCGCAGTGAGTAAGAGCGCCGGCCTCAGTGTTGGGATGACCCGAGATCAAATCCGGCCTCAGAAAATGAGCACCCACACATAAATAATGACTAGCCGTGTAACCTTGAGCAAGTTACTTAACCCCAATTGCTTAAAAAAAAAAGAATTATAATCTTGATGGTGGATTACCTGCAGTCACCCATCTGAGGTCTCACAACACCCCCCTCCAAACAACTTTAAAATCATGCCTTAAATCAAATTTTAGACCCAACAAAAGATTAGGATAAGACATTTTTCTGACCTATTAAAACTTAAAGGCTCAACAGAGAGATCTTCTCTATGGTGGGGGAGGGGGTGTTTCGGGACCCTGCACGTTCTGCAACCATAGCAGCAGCAGCAGCAGCAACTTCTAAATCTTTAAATTTCATCAGGAGAAAAAAAATGGATATTCAATAAAAGAGACTGCTTTCAAGCATTCCTGATGAAAAGCCCCAGGCTGAATAGAAATTTTGATTTTAAAATAAAAGACTCACATGAAACATGAAAAGGTAAACAGGAAAGACAAATCATAAGGGATTGAATAACGTTACACCATTGACATTCCTAAATGACAAGATAATGCTTCTAAGAACTTCATCATCATTGGACAGTATAGGCACTTACAAGAAGAGGCTACAGGTGCGAATTGACTCTGATGGGATGATATTATCCAAAAGAGTAAGGCTGAGAGTAAAGAAGTGCATTAAGAGAAGAGAGAGGCATAAGGGTATAAGTCACTTCACATACAGAGCCCCAAAAGAGCTTTCCATTGGGTGGGGAACTGGGGTGGGTGGAAGTGTTCGAATGTTACTCTAATCAGAATTGGCTTAAAGTGGAAATAACACATATGTTCATTTGGATATAGTAACCTGCCTTACCTGGCAAGAAAGTAGGAAGGGAGGGGAATGACAAAGTAGGGAATGGTCTGTAGAAGGGAGGGAAGTTTGAGGGAGATGCTGTTCTGAAGCAAAACGCTTTTGAGGAGGGCCAAGGGGAAAAGAGACAGAGAGAAGAATTAAAGGGGGGAGTAGGATGGAGAGGAATACTCAATTATTAATCTTAACTTTGAATAAGAATGGGCTGAACCCACCTATACAATGAAAACAAACAGCAGAGTATATTACATGATTTAAAGATAAAGGATAATAACATAAGCAAATTAAGGTAGCAAAAAAGAACTTACCTGTCAGATCTATGGATAAAGGAAGAATTTATGATGAAACAAGAGATAGAGAGTATTATGGAATAGAATATTCTTAATTTTGATTACATTAATAATTGCATTTTGCAAAAAGAACCAATGTGGTCAAGATTATAAGGAAGAAAGAAAACTGGGGAGATTTTTTAAGGCAAGTTTCCCTGAAAAAGGCTTCATTTCTTAAATATATAGATAACTGAATCAAATTTATAAGAATACAATTCAATTCCCAATAGGTAAATTGCTAAATGATATGAAAAGGTAGAATGCAAATGAAGAAAGCAATGCTGCCTATAATAATAAGAAAAAATGTTCTAAGTCACAACTGATTAGAGAAATATAAATTAATAGAACTCTGAGGTATCACATCAGATTGGTTAATATGACAGAAAAGGGAAATGTTGGAGGGGATGTGGGAAAATTGGAACACTAATGCATAGTTGCTGGAGCTGTGAACTGTTCCAACCATTCTATAAAGTCATTTGTAATGATGTTCAAAGTGCTATAAAATGATGCCTACTCTGTTACCCAGTAATACTGCTACTCGGTCTGTATCCCAAATGGATGCATTATTTCCTCTTTAAGTCAATTCTGATTAGAGTAACATTCAAGCACTTCCTACCCCCCCCCCAATTCACCCTCCAATGGAAAAGCTCTTTTATACCTCTATATGTGAAGTGATTTACCCCATTATGCCTATCCCATGGCCCAATGCACCCCTTTACTTTTGCCCTCATTTTTTTGGATATCATCCCATCAGAGTCAATTTGCACCTATAGGCCTGTAGCTTTTTGTGTCTTTATATTCATATATAGGAGGAGAGAAAGACAGAGAGACAGAGATAGAGACAGACAGAGACAGAGAGACAGAGACAGAGACAGACAGAGACAGAGAGACATAGACAGAGATACAGAGGCAGAGACAGAGAGAGACAGAGACAGAGAGACAGAGAGAGAGAAAGAGAGAGATGGTGGCAATGAATTGGAAATTGCGTGGATGACCATCAATTGGGAGATGGCTGAACAAGTAGAAAATGAATGTAACGGAATCCTATTGTGCTATGAGAAATGATGAACAGAATGATTTCGGAAAAAGAAAAAAAAAACCTTGAAAGCTATATTGTAGGACAATCAGCTCTCAATGACTTAGCTATTGTCAGCAATACAATGTTCCAAGACTATTCCAAAGGACTTGGGATGAAACTAGAATGGTATCCACCTCCAGAGAAAGAACTGATGGAATCTGAATTCACATTGAAATACACTATTTTTCACTTTTTAAATTTTTGTGGGAATTTTTCCTGTATGTTTTCTTTCAAATCATTCCTAATAGAAAAATATGCTTTGCATAATTGTTCACGTATAACATATAAAATGCTCACTCTCTCAGGTCGGGAAAGAGAAGGAAGGTGGGAGAGAATTTAGATATCAAAAATTTTAAATGAATATTGAAATTTGTTTTTACAATATAGAAAATATTCAAAAAAAGATAAAAACGTTCAATTTTTTTTAAAAAAGTAAGCTAAATGTCTCTGGCTTTTGTGGCAATATTTCAGATGAGTAAGTAGCTCACAAGTCAGTTCTTAGCCTCTGCCTTCTTTTTCTCTTAAGTGAGATAGTCCCAAGATTATCATTGGATGATATTGAGTGAACATGAAATCTCATTGACAAAGGAAACTCAAAGGTAAAGAAACTCTCTTTAGCAATGGAGGTATATACCTTCTCTACATGTTATAAACTTTTAATGTCAGAGGCTAGGGCATTGAAAGACTGTGATTTGTCCACACTCACACAGTTCTCCCTTGGCTAGAGGCCAGCTTTCTATCTGTTGGATATCATATAAAATTATTTCTCCCTAATGAGCTCAAGTAGAACATTGATTGTTTCTCTGTATTGCTTGAGTCTTATAATATCACTGACCATATCTGGGAGAATTCTTCCACCTTTGTGTGCCTGTTTAAATGTAAAGTAACTCAGTTTTCTTTTGCCTTCCTCTTCCCTCTCTAGCTTTATCACATGTTCTTCATCAAATGCCACTTCACAGTTCCTGCCACTGTCCCTGTGGTAACAACAAATATGTCAATTTCTGTGTGAGTCCTAAGCAATGGATAATAGTGATGCCAGTCTTTGGTTCCATCCCTCTGGACTCAATTTGTCATTGGGCTGACATTGCTATGTGCTCAAATAAATTACTGCCATGAAGCTGGGCCAACACAAAATCTGCCACAGACTGGGTTAATTTTCTCTCTGGGTTCTCTTTTACCAAACCTCCTCAGATGTCTTGGAGAAATCATGACTAATAAGGAATTCTGGCCATTTACTAGGATTTGTTCTTTTCAAGTCTATCTTAATGGTACAAGCAATTCTTTTTTTTTTTTTTCAAAAATACCCTCAAATTGTGAAATGTAGCCCAAAAGGTCACTAGAACTTTCCTTGAGACTTCTGGCATCAAACCAGTTTTATACCTCAAATATTTTCTATCCAAATAAAGACATTATTGATATAAAGGTCCAAATTCCATGCCTACATTTGTGGTAGAGTATGTCTCTTTACTGGAGAATATGCCTGGAATCTTTTCCTGAACCACTGCTTTTCAGCCTGAGTTATAACTATAGTAAGGTAGACAGTCTGTGTTCCAGGACACACACACACAACACACACACACACACACACACACACACACACACACACACACACACATGTTAAGGGACAACAATAGTTATTGATAAAGTTGTTGAAAGGGTTGGGTGTCATGGAGTATACCTATAATCACAGCTTTTGAGCTCTTAAGTTCTGAGCTGCAGTAGGCTATGGAGATCATGTGTCTGCACTCAATTTGGCATCATATTGGGAGTCTCTGAGAGTGGATTTTGACTATGGGGGCACAAACTGACTCAGGTAAGAATGGGAGTAAATGAAAGCTCCCATACTTATCATTATTGAGTTCAGGTCTAGGAATAGTCAACTGCATGCAATCTAACATAGATCAATTGATCGATAGATAATTCATATATACATACATAGACTGATATATGTATGTATATATAGATGATATAGATATAAATATAGACATGGAGATGTGTATATATCTATATAGATAAAGATGAAGATGTAGACAAAGAAGTAGATGTAGACATACATATATAGATATAGATAGGACAGCTATGTGGCTCTGTGCATAGGGCACCAGGAGTCAGTAAGATGATTTCAAATTTGGCCTCAAACATACTGTATGACTTTGGGCAAGTCATTTAACTCTGAATGTCTCAGTTTCCTCATATGTAAAATTAACTGGAGGAAGAAATGAGGAAACATTACACTATCTTTGCCAAGAAAACCCCAAATGGGGTCATGATGATTTACATAGAACAACTGAATAAACAATACAGATATTGTTAGATATAAATTATATAAATGTCACAGAGGAAATTAGAAGTTTGTGAACAGAGGTAGCTTTGTTATCAGAATGACTACAATTCAAGTTTCAATTCTAAAGTATACTAGCAATAAAGCTAGAGACATCTCTATAAAGACTATAATTTGCAAAACAATAGCTAATCTGTAAAGGATCTAAGGAATTTACAATCTGGGAGATCCCCAGACAAAGAAGGTCTCTGATCTAAAACAACAACAAAACTAAAAAAGGAAAACCACACTGACAGCCAGATTGTTCATAATCATGTGATCTGAGGCACAAGCATTTCTAGCCTCCTTCAGGTGCCCTGGTCTTCACTGGAACCAACACTATTAGCTATGGCTCTTTTAAACTTTTTAATGGCTTGGAGGAAAAAGTATTTAAAAATTTGATGATGATTAAAATGAGAAACGATCACAATGATAATAGTATCTATATTAAGCTTAAATGTAGCAAAATTTACACATTTATTGATATCGTGGACTTCTTAATGAAGGTGACATCTCAACTTGTTCAAGAGATCTCATTACATTCTATTTTCTCCAGATTGACTCTTCTGTTTTTTTCCACTTTCACTTATTTTCATCCTCTGTCTCTGTCTCTCTTGGTCTTTCTCTCTCTTTCTCTGTCTCTGTCTCTCTGTATCTCTCTGGCTCTGTCTCTCTATGTCTCTCTGTCTCTCTTCCTCTCTCTGTCTTCCCTATCCTCAAAAATACTCTCACTTAAGAATGTCATCACTACTATCATTCTGTTTCTCTTCTATCCTTTTTAACTCTGGCTCTCTGAAAAGACTGCCTAGAATGGTGTTCTCTCTAGTTTCTTTCCTTTTATACTCTTTTTACTATTTACAATTCAGCTTCAGACCTTATCACTCCCCTGAAATTGCACTCTAAAGTTACTAATGATATCTTAATTGAGGAATCCAAAGGCCTTTCTTTTATCAACCCTCATTCTTGTTGATCTCTTTGCAATCTTTGATACTCTTTATCTATCTCTTCTTAACAAAGACTACTCTTTTCTCCCCAGGTCTTTGGAACACTGCTCTTCCCTGGTGTGCTTCCTCTCTGACCCCTCCTTCTCTGTTTCCTTTGCTGTCTCCTCCTCCAGATCATGCCAGCTAACCAGAGGGGTCTTTCTCACTGTTCTGGACCCTGTTCTCTTCTCACTTTCTGCTATTTCACTTGGTGATCTCAGCAGCTCCTACAGATTTAATTGTTATCTCTGTGCTAATGATCTGAAATCTACCTTTCTTGCCCCAGTCTCTCTGTTGAACTCCAGTATGTTTTCATGTTCAGTAGACTCCTTCACTTCAACATGGTAGAGACAGAACTCATTAATCTCCCACTGCCCAAATTCTGTCCCCTTCTACCTTTCCTGTTACTAGTCCCTCAGGCTTGTATCCCCTCATTCAACCTTCATCACATCCAATCTGTGGCCAATGCATATGGACTTTCCCTTTTAAATGTCTTTAAATAGCCCTCCTTCTTTCCTGTGACACTCCTAAAATCCTAGTACAGCCCCTATCACCTCATGCTTGAACTACTACAATGACCTACTGGTGGGCCAACTTGTCTCAATCTCTCCCCACTTCAATCCATCCTCCATTCTGACACCAAAGTGATTTTCCCAAAAATCCTACCCAATTATTTCAACTCTCCACTCAGTAAACTCCAATGGTTTCCTATTGCCTCCAGGAGCAAATACAAAATTCTCTATTTTGCCTCCAAAGACCTTCTTAATGTAGCCTCTTCTTACCTTTCCAGTCTTCCTGCACATTACTCCTTGACAGATACTCTCTGATACATCAACACTGTCCTCCTGACTGCTCCACAAAGAAGACATTCCATATCTCTGCTCTAGGGGTCCTCTCTGGCTGCCCTCAAGCCTGAAATGCTCCCCATCCTCAGCAGATCTGATGACTGACTGCCCAGACTACTGCTTTGAAGTCCCAATTCAAATCCCACCTGCTACAAGAAGACTTTTTAATTGATCTTAATTCCATTGCCTTCCCTCTATTAATTATTCCCTATTTTTCATAGATAGAAATAGAGAGGTGTGTATATGTTTGTAGGTATATGTGCACAAATACATATACACACCTACACACACCTAAAAAACATATACACACATACATACATATACACAAATATACATACATACATATGCACGTGCACATACACACATATACATGCATACACATATATACATGAACACACATGCACACACATATACACATGCACATACACATACACATATATACACATACACATATATACATGCACACACACATATACGCATACATACACATGCACACACACATACACATATATACACATACACACACATACACATGTTGTTCTGTGAGTATTTCGTCCCCACCATTCATTTGGAAGCTTCCTGAAGACCAGTACTGTCTTGACCTCTTTTTCTCCCCAGTGCTTAGCAAAGTGCCTGGCACATAAGTATTTACTAGATGTTTATTGGGTGATGTTTCATAACAATACTGTGAGGTACATTTCTCATTATCCTCATTTGACAGATGGATAAAGCGAGGCAGAAAGAGATTAAATGATACCTATCTTGCATAACTTGCATAAGATAATTGTTTTGAACCCATATTCCCTTAATCCTGGTACAGTAGTCATTGTTGCACACTGGGCCTTTAAACTAATGTGTCTGATTAACAAAGATCTAAATAAATAAAGATAAAAATCATCTTTGCAGTTTAGTTTGGACCAAATCTAAGAAAATATTTTCTACACATATATGTGTATATGTATACCCACAAGTGTGTATGCATGTATGTGTATATAATATAAATATATAATATGTGTAAATGTGTGTGTGTATGTGTAGAAAAACAGAGATGCTAGAGAGATCGCCACATTGGTGTCGGAATGAACTGCCAAGCCCTAGTCCACTGCTTGGTGACAACTGTCTTCTCAAAAGACAAGCTACTGAGGGCACTGAGATCTGAGTTCTAGCATTTCTAAACTTGTTTGCAAGAACTTCCGATACAGGACTTTCAATGGTCTTTATGTCTATGAATTGAGCGCTAATCCAAATATATTTGGAGAAGTTCATCACCATTTGTTATAGGAATGTAAATTTTTAAGATCTTCCATGCTCCTAGGTTAAGTGTACCTGGAGCCCATGGTAGGAGGCTTGTTTATCAGGAATGCCCACACCTTGGTGCTTTGTGATTGGGCAGTGGGTCAAGAAGGTTGTAACATTCTCTGACCCAGGAGAAGGCTATATAAACCTTGATGTGAGGCTTTGCTTTGGGGCTCCCATTGAGAAGTGTTGTGGGATTGACCAGATGCAACTCTGGGCAGCTGTTGAGCGCCCCCTGGCTTTGAAAAATCCAGATGTTAATGCTTCCCCCTGGTAACTGTGATTGGATATATGTAATGTAATGGAATGTATATAATGTTTCGACAGTTGGAGGTCTGTCTGCTTGAAATGTTTCTGTCTGTATACTCTTAAGTTTGGGATACTGCCGTTTTTCCCCTGAACTAGGTAAATGGTATTTTTGATTGATTAAAGCAAGATTTTTTAACCCATTTTGAGTTGCTTTCCTTTAGAAAAGCAAATCTAAGAAGCTGTGTTGGCAGCCACCCTGGGGATGCTAGGGTGTTTGCTGCTATACCAGTTAACTGGTCAATAGATGGCATTAGGATGAGGAGGAGGAAGAAGAGGAGGAGGATGGTGATGATGATGATTAGACAAAGAGGTTCTGGGATTTTGAAAATTATAAATTCCCTCTCTATTTTCCATCCTGTTCTTTAGCTTTTGAAATATTTTAAACTTTAAAGAATATCCAAGAATGGTGTATTCACAGCAATGTCAAGGGGATCCTGCTTCTGGGATTTCAACAGCAAGATGAGAGAATTAAAATATGGGTTAAGAATCTGGGCAATTTTATTTATAGAGAATAGGGCAACAGCTTCTCCAGGAAAGAAAGCATGTAAGATACGCTTGGGGGACAGTTGGATTCCTGCCCACATATACACACCTTTGGGAATTGTTATGTGAACTCTTTTCTTTGAAAGGGATGAAAGGTTTCTTCAAAGACAAGGACAGTCAGTTAATAAGGAGCCAAGTGAAGTAAATAAGAAAGGAGATGCAAACAGATTGAGAAAGCTTTCCTATTAAGACATGAATTGCTGGGGGATTTCAGCCCAATTCTCATGAATGCAAAGTAACAATTAAACAACCTAAAAATGTGTATTTAGTATAAGATAATAAATATGCTTTCATGCCCTGTATAAAGTATTTTTGTTTTGTTTTGGGGAGAGAGCTTGGTGAAGTCACAGTAGATGTGTGTCCATAAGTGTTCCAGGAAGCAGAATGGCCTTCTCAGCACAGCCTGGCATCTATGGGCAAGTGACCTAACTGGCCCAGCCTTCCCACAATCCAGCATATCTCAGTCCTACCCACAGACCTGCCCATCTAGTCCAGGAGATGCTAAGTGCAGCCAACCACACAAAATGCCTGATCGACAGGATTTACCTCTCTACTCACAGAAAAAAACTGAGAGACAAAACAAAGTCCAGCTATGTCATATGTTCAGTGGAGACATTGTGCTCTGTGAAAAAACAGCCCCTCTGAGCAATAGAGTGCCTTGGCCATCATTAGTGTCTCACCTGGCATCAAAGTTTGCAAGGAACCTAAGGAAAAATCAAAGATATGGAGGCCTTGCTGCCTGGAGTTGTGAGTTCCCTCTGCTACTTTCCCTAGATTCCCTAGGCTTCTGCCTCAGTACTAATGAACTTGAAATGTGTGCCTAGTCTCTCTCCCACTCTATTTGTGTATTTATGGGACAAAGCATCCATACTTCAGGGAAAACATTTGGAACTACTCTTCTTACTATTGCATTTAAGTAAATGATTTTGTTGAAATTGAATGTACTGACTGAGTGTGAATGGGTAGCATGCTGTTCAGGACTCATAAGCTACTGGTAGGAAGCTAGACATCCATAGGCTTCCACCTAGAACTCGGAAAGTAGTAGTAGACTTCTTCTGTGGAACTCCAAATGGCAGTGTCAGTCATGGCTGAAAGCCTGAGGGGAGGCCCAGGATGAGGAGATTATGTCTATATTAATAATTTTAAAATGTTTATTAAGTGTGAGTGATGTTCTCCTGTGGTTATATTATATAAAATTATTATCTATAAATAATATATTGCATATAATATCTATATTTTTATCCACCCAATACAAATGAATATGTATATGTGTGTGTGCATGCATGTGTATGTGTGTGTGTGTGTGTGTGTGTGTGTGTGTGTGTAACTTGGCATATATATTAAAGCAATACATTTTTTAACCTGTTAAGAAGCAGAAATTGTTGAGGAAACAAAATTTCATGAGCCTCTCTTAGAATAAAAAAACTCGTCTTCTGATCAAAGGCTCTTTGGATCCCCTAATCATGACACCAGTGCTATTACCAATAATATCGAAATCATGGAATCTCAGACTCGGAACACCATTTCATCTAGCTGAACCTATAGATAAAATTAATTTTGTCCTACATCCCCAGGAAGTGATTATCTACCCTTTACTTCAAGACTCTGAGGAGACACAGCTCTTTCTCCACCTCACCTTCAACACCATCTTAAACTATCCCATTTAACTTTGAAATGGTTCTCATTGTATGGATTTTTTTGTGTAACTTAGTTTAGTGGGGGCTTTATCACCCTTTACAGCAAGTTCACATTTGCCTCTTTTCAACCTCCACTCTTTTTTCATAGTAGTGTCCACAGGAGTCAAGCAAAATCAATCACATTTTCAACTATGTGCCAGAAATTATGAAAGGAAATATGGATGCAAAAAAAAAAAAAAAAACTTGGATTCTTCTGTTCTCAAGAAAAGCTGAATTCACATCCTTGAAGAGAAACAACATGTATTCTAAAATATTCACTTCTCCAAATTAAAACTTCAGTTTTTAGCTTATCTGCATATGTCATGGACTTGGAAACTTTAGCCATTCCAATTGCTTCATATGAAGCCCTTCTATGAATCAATGAAGGGTGGTATATTGAACTATTATTGTTCTATGACACATCATTAAATCAAGATTTTAGAGAAACCTTGGAAGATGTGCATGGACTGATAAAGGCAAAGTGAACAGAATCAGAACAATTTATAATAAAACCTATTAAAAATGGACACAAAATATTTAAGAACTCTAAACTAACACAATGGGCAAGCTTCATTAAAGATCAATGATGAAGAATATCCCCCTACCTCTAAAAAAGAGGTGATGGGTTAAGTATACAGAAAAAAAAAGATGCATATTACTGGACACAGAGAATGTGGGGATTTTTATTGAATAATCATTTTTGATTCCAGGGTTGCACAGTTTGTTAATTTTTCCTTCCTTATTACAAAAGTTGTGGGGTTTTAAAAATAATCTTTCTTCCCTTCCTTTCTTTCTCTTTCTTTTTAGCTTATATGCTTGCTCATCTCTTTCTCTCTCTCTCTCTCTCTCTCTCTCTCTCTCTCTCTCTCTCTCTCTCCCTTTTTCTATAAAGCCAAATGTATTTTTAAACTTAATTCTTTGATATTTGTTCATTTTCCTGTGATTAGGAGTTTAATTTACTACCACTATTTTAAACAGTAAAAGATTAGAGAAGATGGCAGAGTAGAAACAGCTCATCCAAGCCACTCTGCCCCCAGATTTCCCCCAAACTATGTAAAAGGGGACTCTGAACAACTTCTGGAGCCCCAGCAACCACAGAAAGACACAGAGAAGCTAACCTCCCGCTGAGGACAGCCCAGCAGCCCTGCAGGAAGGACCAGCCCAGCGGTCTGGGACCTGGCAGCGCACAGAGTGCAGGAGCCGAGCTGAGCCCAGGTCCACGTGAGCCGAGATTTTAGCCCCAGGGCGGCAGGGCCAGCAGCCAGCTGGAGGAACCCCAGAACACCAGGAGCTGTGGTGACTCCAGAATTATCAACATAGACATGCCTAGGACAAAGTAAGAGGTTAGTGTCCTATGGACTTTGGGACTGATATTTAAGGAATGTGTCGGCTCCCTCCCCTGGGGGCTAGAAGCCACTGAGGAGACACGCCATTTGGTAGTTTTCAGAGGCATTTCCAGCTCCCAGCCTGCAAATCGCAGGGAGATCCAGGGATCAGTCTTGGGGGGTAATCGCTCTTGCTTTGACCTCCCTGGATCTGGATTGTGATCTAGAGTGGAAGTCGGGGGTAGGTTTACAGCTTGCCAGAAATGGAAGTTGCCCCCCACACATTCGGGACAAAAATTCCTCTATCTGGCCTTAAAGCCATAGTGTGCCAACAAGCCCAAAAGTCAAGTAATTAAGCGGCAACATGCCAAGGCAAAGGAAACAGAAAAATGCAACCCTAGACTCCTATTTTGGGGGCATAGAGCGGGAAAAGGACTGTGAGGTCAGAAATACTGCTCCAAAAGCCCCAGGGGAAAACATGAGCGGGTTGCAGGCCATAGAGGACCTTAAGAAGGACTTTAAAAATCAAATAAGAGAAGTGGAGGAAAAATTGGAAAGAGCAATGAGAAGGATGCAGGAAAAGTATGAAATGAGGGTCAACAGCCTGACTGAGGAAAACAGCACCTTAAAAAATAGACTAACTCAAATGGCAAAGGAGGCCCAAAAGGGCAATGAGGAGAAGAATGCCTTAAAAAGTCGAATTTGCCAGATGGAAAAAGAATCTCAAAAGTTCACTGAGGAGATTCATTCCTTCAGAGTTAGACTGGAGCAAATGGAAGCTAATGACTTTATGAGAAATCAAGATGCTGTTAAGCAGATCCAAACAAATGAAAGATTAGAAGGCAATGTGAAATATCTCATGGGAAAAACCACTGACCTGGAAAATAGATCCAGGAGAGACAATTTAAAAATTATTGGACTACCTGAAAGCCATGATCAAAGAAAGAACCTAGAAATCACCCTTCAAGAAATTCTCAAGGAAAACTGCCCTGATGTTTTAGATCCAGAGGGCAAAATAGAGGTTGAAAGAATCCACATATCACCTCCTGAAAAAGATCCCAAAAAGAAAACTCCCAGGAAAATTATAGCCAGGTTCCAGAATCCCCAGATCAAGGAGAAAATACTACAAGCAGCCAGGAAGAAACAATTTCAATATTGTGGAAACCAATCGAATAGCCAGGACCTGGCAGCTTCCACACTGAGGGATCGAAGGGCATGGAATATGATATTCCAGAGGGCAAAAGAACTGGGAATGAACCCAAGGGTCACCTACCCTGCAAAACTGAGTATTTTGTTTCAGGGGAAAATATGGTCATTCAGTGGAATAGAGGACTTTCAAGCATTCTTGAGGAAAAAAACAGTATTGAATAGAAAATTTGACATCCAGACACAAGAAGCAAGAGATGCCTTCGAAGGTAATCAGGGAAAATAAATCAAAAGGAACTTATCAAAGTTGAACTATTTACATTCCTATATGGAAAAACAATAACTGTGACTGATGATATCTTTCTCACTATGAAAATAATGGAAGAAGGGGGTGGGGTCATATGAATACATATGTGAATGTGTGTGTATAAGGTTACAGTTATATATGGATAGAGGGCATAGGTTGAATTTGTTGGGAAGGGAGAATACTCAAGGGATGAAATTATGAGGTGAGAGAGGAAAGTGGCAAGAGGAGATGGGGAGAGACAGGGTAGGGTAAACTATCCCATGTAGAAGAAGCAAGGGGAAGTGGTTGCAAAGGAGGGGGAGAATAAGGAAGGCTAAAAAGGCAAAACCACATTCACATTGAATTTGGTTCAGGGAGAAAATGACATACATACTAAATGGGATATCTCAACCTGCAGCAGGATAGGGGGAAGGGGGATGAGAGGAGGAATGATGGATGGGAGGGCATCCTTGGGGTGAGGGGAGGTTGGAAGTACCCACTATAGAAGAGGGACAGGATCATGTAGGGAATGGACCAGGTGGGGGGTGGGATGAGTGGGAGGGAATTATAAGCAGCCTTGTACAATATATCTACTATGATAATGTTTTGCATAGCTAGACATGTACAACATATACTGAATTACTTATCTCCCAAGAGGGAATGGGTGACAAGGGAGGAAGGAAATGGATCTGAAATTTGAGGTTGTAACATTAAATGTTTCAAATATATATAAATACTATTATTAATATTCTTTTTCTTTTAATAGAGAGATAAGATGTGCAGTCATTGTGGCACAGAGATCCTTCTTGCTCTAATGGACAAGTCAAAGGGGGTATGGAAAAAGGTATCGGAGAGAGCAGATTGGAGGAAGGGATATCTTGTAGGACTGCTATTTTGGGGAGGTGGGTAGGGGAAAAATGGGGGGAAATTGTAACTCAAAATCTGGCAGAAATGAATGATGTAAAACAGAAGTTAATAAAGCATTTGTTTAAAATAAAAAAAAAGAAAGATTAGAAGAGATCTCAACACTGTAGTTGTGAGATTTGTGTACAACCAGGGCCCCAGAGCTGCTTCCAGCAGATGTTGAGCCTCTCCTGGCAGTAAGAGCCTCAAAACTGAATCTCCCCACAAAGAGAGAAATGTGACATCAGCAAAGTCATTCAATGGCGAAGCAGGCTGTATATTTACTCACAAAATAGATATTATGCATGAAGCAATACAGGACAAAACCTCAAGGCACTTCATTATTGCTTTTGATTCAGCTGATTGCTTATTAACCAACTCTCTTCAACCACCTGGTTGTTCTGAATAAAAAGAACCCACTTGTATGCTGAGTGATCATTGGCATGGTGATTGAAAGAGGGAAGCATTCCAAGAATATGAAAGTGTGTCCTTGACCATCGAGAAACACAGCCAATAAAGGAGGCTGGCTGGCTGAATGGATCCCATTACACTTGATGCATCTGTGAATAACTGCAAATTGAAAGATTGCAAAGTAATACAATGATTTCAAGGATGCTTTTCTAAGGCTTGTGATACTGTTAGCTTCTGAGTAGACACAAGGAAAACACACACACACACACACACACACACACACACACACACACACACACATTCCCAAGAAGTCAAAATCTGGCATGGGAATCATTTTCAAAATGCCGATCAGATATTTAAAGCTACACAGGGCCTTATGGGCCTTGTAGTTTAGCTCCTCATTTTACAGATGAGATGGTGAGGCCTGGAAAAGTTCAATGACTTTCCTTGGGACCCATGAGAATTCAATGGCAGTGGAAGGATTGAAGCCCAGGCTGATTCCAGATCTGCTATTTTCTTTCCACTGGACCCATGCTGTTGTTCTGTTAGGAAATGTGCCATTTTAACATATTTACAAAATCACCAATTCATTGAATCTCTGTACTGGAAAAGGCCCCAAGCATAACTGAGTGCTGAAACAGAATTATCCTTTATAACATATAAAATAAATAGCCATCATGATTTTGCCATAATGCCTTTTGAGAGGGCTACCACACAACCTCCCCAGGCTAGCAATTCCAATTGTGAAAACCGTTCATTTCTGTCAAGACTTTCCTTATATCAAGCCTAAATTTGTTCCATTCTTTTAACCCATTAATTCTTTTGTAATCATCAGGAGACAAGTAGAAGTCTAGAACTACTTAGGAAATTCAAACATGCATAAAGAAACATGTATGCAATTCTTTTCACAGCTTCTTTACATTCAGCAAGTAATTGGGTATCACTATTTCTGATAGATTATGTCCTTTTAATTAAATAACAAAAATAACTTAAAATAACAAGAGCCCCAGTAGAACAGATCCAAGGCTTGAATGATTCTTTGTCTTTCCCTGTTGCTCCTCTACTGGTAATTTTATGAAATGTGGGGAAGCATTTGGTAAATCTTTAGATTATTATTGAAGTTCCACTTGTATCATAGACACTTTCCCGCAATATGCTTTTTTGGGAGTAGATCTTAACCAAAGCCCATCAGTGCATTCAAGAGCCATCCCCTCTTTTCTTCTACCTCTCATACAGTTTGATGTGGTATAGGACTAGACAGTGACCTAGGCAAAATCATGGACAACACTAGTCTAGTGTTTAGGACTAGAACATGGTAGTCCAGTGTACTGGAAAGTCTGTTTTCTTTTGGACTGTGAGAGATGGAGCTTCTAATATGACCTCTGGTACTTAGACACTGTATTTTCACTTAATCTCCCAGAGCCTCAGTTTCCTCATCTACAAAATGATGATAACATCTATTTTATGGGATTGAAGTGTGACACAAATGTGATAATCAATAAACAAGCTTTTATTAAGGGCCTATTATGTACCAGGGACTGTGATATGCCCTGGGATATAAACTATGGTGAATGGAAATTTCTACCCTCAAGGAAAATATACTTTAACAGTGTGAGGTGAGGAGGGGAGGAAGGGGGTGGAAATTTTTATAAATCTTAGACAATAAAAATATAAAAGTCAGTTGTAATTATAACAATCATATTTATTATTATTTCTGCCACTTAGTAGCTGTGTAATCAGGAACAAATGGATTCACCTGTGTCTGTCTCAGTTTCCTCTTTATCTGTAAAGTAGGAATAAATAAAGTTGTACACTCTATTTCTCAGAAGTAATGATGTTGCACACAATTGTGAATCATCTTCTAGTCTGAGCTAGAATTATTAGATGAGGCTACCCTCATCTAAGTGTAGACAAAGTGTAGACAAAAGGTAATGGGGCATAGTAGAGTCAGGATAATTTGGGTTCAGACTTCACTTGGGATACTCATTAGCTTCAGAACCATGATCAATTCATGATCTCATCTCTTGGAGCCTTATTTCCTTTAATATATAATGGGGAAATTATTACAGATGATATTTAACTTGTGGTGTCATTGTGAGTCTCAAAGTGTGAAGCACTGTGAAATTTCGATGGTGCTATTAAACATTTGGTGTTGCTGTGAATCATAGCATCATTATTTTTATTATTGTTTTGTTAGACCCATAATGTTGTCAGCACAGGAATTCCTTAACAATTAAGTCCTATATAGCCCTGCTGTTTAGGGATTAGCAATCTGAGAATTTGTCTTCTCTTTACAGAGAACTGAGGGTCTTGAAATACAGAATGAAACATACAGTTTGGAGCCTGAGCAATGTGGAAACTGATTTTGCTGTATAAGGCATCTTAGTTATGAGGGTTTCTTTTTTTAATCTTTTAATTGGAGTAGTAGTAGGAGGTAAAGTTAATAAATGCTTGTACAAACAAAGAAGCAGAGACATGAATAAACAAATATGAACATTTCCCCCCTAAAAATCCTTGGGGGCAGCGAAGAAAAGTGACCGGCTAAGCTTTGCCCAGTCATGAAGTGTCAACAATAAAACTTGACCCTAGATTACTTTGTCACCAAGGGCAGGCCTCTGTTCACAGCATTATTATTAATAACACTTTCACTACTGAAATACTGACTTTAAGCCTGTCTCTGGACATTGGGCTCCAAATGGTCTCTTTGATAGCCATCTCATATAACAGATGGTTTCAAACAGCATCGGTCCTGCAAATTACCCACTTTACATCAGATTGCTTCTGCTTTCAAGAATCTTGGTTAAGGTAAATTTTGAAATTAACCCAGCAAATCATCCATGTTCCAAAATGTCCAGGGCTCTGCTGGTTGGCCTAAAATGTGACTTGGATGCCACCTTCCTGGCAGTCCTCTCTAGCCCAGCTGTTCATGTGGGGCCAGAAAAGGATGCTGTGAAGTCATTGAGCAAATTGTCTTTTTTTCTCTGACATTTTCATAGAAGCTTTAGTACCCTTCTTTCCACTGGGGATATACCCAGAAAAGGAAGTAGAGAAAAGGTTTTAGAAAGGCCAAATGAGCTTAATATCTTACTCAGTTTGTGTTCAGCTGGATTGCAGAGGCTTGCAATTTTTCAGAAATTGGCTGAGGAAGCACAGAAAAAAACAAGTGGAGAAGAAAATGAAATCTCCTTAAGAGAAAAATATATGGTATGTGCTAACCATATATCTTTCCGAAGGGACAATGGTTAAAATACAGCCTGCATTTTAAAAATATAGTCATTTTGCACCAGGAAGAATAAAAGGTTTTGAGGCTATGTCAAACTTTACCTGCCAAAGTGTCACTGAGAGAAAATTGGATAATTTGCAGCATGATACCAACATCTACATTCTCAGTTTCAGAATCTGTTTTCTCATCTAGAAAATGGGGATAATAAGGGTATTGTTAATAATAATTAATGATAGTGCATCCCCAGGTTGCTTTGAAGATAAAATAAGATAATATGATAAAGTACTGAATAAAAAGTTTATTTTTATTGGTATTATTATAGTTATTAACCCTATCACAAAGCTCATATAATCAGAATGACAATAACAACAATAAATCCAGTCAAGTCTCCATCATGTTTAAGATTATTAGCCTCAGGTTAAAGGATCTTCCCATGTTGCAGATCTCAGGGAAGCCCAAGGAAATATTGGAATGGTTCTAGGCATACTCAATTTGATAGTTATGACCTTACAGGACAAGCCAAACACATCCAGAAATATTTGAGACCACTGGCTCCAAATAAAGTCTTTGCTTTTCTTGAGCTCTAATTATGAGAAAATTTTACTTGTTTATTTTTATCTTTTTGTTTTTCCTTGACACCCCCCCACAAAAAGTAACTTTCCATCCATAAAACATCCATCCATTTAGTTTTGCTCTCTGACATTCATCAGACCAAAACTATTCCCTCTATGAGATAGACGCTAAGATGTTGGAAGGTTATTCTCATATCCTTCCTGATTTTTCCATTCTTCTGGTCAACATTTCTAGTTCCTTCGACGAAAATATGGAAAAAGGGAGGCAGAGCCAAGATGGCAGAGTAGAAACAGCACTTCCAAGGTGCTCTGTCCCATACCACTTCCAAACTATATAAAAGGGGACTCTGAACAACTTCTGGAACCCAGCACCCAAAGAACAACACAAAGAAGCTAACCTCCTGCTGAGGACAGCCCAGCAGCCCTGCAGGCAGGGACAGTGCAACACTCTGGGAGCCGACAGCCCAGTGCAGAGAGCTGAGCGCAGGTCCACATGAGCTGTGGTTTTAGCCCCAGGGTGGCCGGGCCAGCACCCACGTGGAGGGACCCAAAAACACCAGCAGCTGTGGTGATTCCAGAATTATCAACACAGACATGCCTAGGACAAAGTAAGTGGTTAGTGACCTATGGACTTTGGGACCAGTATTTGGGCAACGCATCAGCTTCCTCCACGGGGGGCTAGAAAACGCTGAGGAGACACTCACCATTTTGCAGCTTCAGTGGCAGCATCAGCTCCTGGCCTTCGAACTGTAGGGAGATCCAGAATCAGTCTTGGAGGTTAATCACTCTTGCTTTAACCTACTTGGATCTGGATTGCGATCTGTGGGGAGGTCTGGGGTGGGCATCCAACTTGCCAGAACTGGAAGTTGTGAAGACCCCAACGTTTGGGACAGAAGCTCTCCTGTCTGGTGGCAGAGTCCTACTGTGGCAACAAGCCCAAAAGTCAAGTAATTAAGTGGAGACATGCCTAGGCAAAGGAAACAAAATAAGCAGAAAAATTCAACATTAGACTCCTACATTGGGGGCAAAGAGGATCGAAGCAGGGAACAGGAGGAGGAATATGAGGTCAGAACTCCTGCACCAAAAGCCCCAAATGAAAATATGAAATGGTTAGAGGCCATAGAGGACGTTAAGAAGTAGATAAGAGAAGTGGGAGAAAAATTGGGAAGAGAAATGAGAAAGGTACAAGAAAAGTATGAAATGAGAGTCAACAGCTTGACTGAGGAAAATAACATCTTAAAAATAGAGTAACTCAAATGGCAAAAGAGGCTCAAAAAGGCAATGAGGAGAAGAATGCCTTAAAAAGCCGACTTTGCCAGATGGAAAAAGAATCTCAAAAGCTCACTGAGGATAATCATTCCTTCAGAATTAGACTGGGGCAAATGGAAGCTAGTGACTTGGGGGGAGGGAAGCGGGGAGGGAAGTTGGAAGCGCCCACTTTTGAAAAGGAACAGGATCAAGGTAGGGAATAGACCAAGTAGGAGGTGGCACAGGAGGGAGGGAAATATATTCAGTCATCCACAATATATCTACTATGGTAATGTTTGCATAGCTACAGATGTACAACATATACTGAATTGCTTCTCTTCCCAGTAAGGGTGGGTGACAAGGGAGGAAGGGAATGTATCTGGAATTCAAAATTTTAAAATTAAATGTTCATTTAATTAATTAAAAATTAATTAAATTAATTAACTTAATTTAATTAATTTAAATTAATTTAAAAAACAACTACAACAACAAAAACAGTTCTACACAGAAAAAAAAAAACATTAAAAATAAATAAAGATAATAGCCTTAAGGAATAGTCAGGGAGAATGTTACGTAAAATATATTAATTACAATCATAATTTTAATTATTAATTAAACTTCATAAAAAAGATTAAGTGGTGAACCTCAGTCCAGCAGTCATTTTAGGTTACAGTACATCGAACTTCATTGCCATGTTAAAATACCTCATAATGTGCTGTATGTTTATATTGCTTTTAAATTTATTTTAATATATAATTCTTTTACAATTGCATGTAAAAACAATTTTAACACTCCTTTGATTAAACTTTTGAATTCCAAATTATTTCTTTCTCTCCCCTGTCACCTCAGTGAGATAGCAAATTCATATATATTATAGATGTGCAGTCATGAAAAATATGTTTACATATCATTTATGTTGTGAAAGAAAACACAGAAGAAAAAAATCAGACAGTAAAAAATATATATATGTGAGTTTATTTGAATGAATGCCCTCAGTTTTTTCTCTGGAGCAGAATAGTTTTCATCATAATTCCTTAGGAATTGTCTTGAACATTTTTATTACTAAGAATAGCTAAGTCATTTTCAACTGAGTATCATATAATATTGTTATTACTGTAAACACTGTTATTCTGGTTCTGCTTACTGTGCATCAATTTGTATAATTATCTTTTTTTAAATTAATTTATTAGTTTAGTTTCAGTTAACAAGATTCAATTCCATAGTTCCTTGATTTTCAAATTTCCTTTACTTCCCTCCCCCCTCCCCTCACGACAGCATATAGTACAGTATAGGGTCTGTAAATGCATTCATATTAGACATTATTCCAATTACAAAGGCATATTGTACTAGGTGGGATGAAAGATGGTAAGGAAGAAATAAGACCAAACAATGAGAAGAACAAGATCATTTAGTTTGCATCCATCAGGATTCAGGCTTAGTTCTTAGGAGTTATATCTCTGGATGGCGCATTTCTCACTTTCTTGAGTCATTCGGGATTAACTTATATCACTGCATTGCTGAAAAGAGTCCACTCTGTCATAGTTGGTCATCACAGATATGGTATGTCTGTGATTGTATACAGATTTCTTCTGATTCTACGCTTCTCGCTCGCATCAGTTTGTATAAGTCTCTCCAGGTAATTATGAAATGCGACACCTCCTCGTTTCTTATAGCACAATAAAATTCCATTACATTCATATAGCACAACTTGTTTAGCCATTCCCCAACTGATGGGCACCCCTTTAGTTTCCAATTCTTTGCAACCACAAAAAGGGCTGCTAAAAATATTTTTGTACATATGGGTCTTCCTCCCACATCTATGATCTCTTTGGGATATAACCCTAGAAGTGGTATTGTTGGGTCAAATGGTATGAAATTATTTATAATCCTTTGGGCATAATTCCAGATTGCTCTCCAGAATGGTTGGATAAGTTCACAACTCCACCAGCAATGTATTAGCGTTCCAATTTGCCCACATCCTCTCCAGCATTTGTCACTTTCTTGTTTTGTCATCTTAGCCAATCTGACTGGAGAGATGTGGTATCTCAGAGTTGTTTTGATTTGCATTTCTCTAATTAATAGTGATTTAGAGCATTTCTTCATATGCTTATAAATATCTTTAATTTCTTTCTCTGAAAACTTCCTATTCATATCCTTTGACCATTTCTCAATTGGGGAATGACTTGTATTCATATAGATTTGGCACAGTTCTCTATAAATTTTAGAAATGAGTCCTTTATCAGAGACACAAGTTGTAAAAATTCTTTCCCAATTTCCCACCTCCCTCTTGATCTTGGTTACATTGGCTTTGTTTGTGCAGAAGCTTTTCAATTTCATGTAATCAAAATTATCCATTTTGCATTTTATAATGCTCTCTAATTATTGTTTGGTCCTAAAATCTTCCCCTCTCCACAGATCCGTCAGGTAAACTATTCCTTGCTTTCTCAAATTGCTTACAGTATCATCCTTTACACCTAGATCATGCACCCATTTAGACTTGATTTTGGTATATGGTGTTAGATAGTGATCTATGCCCACTTTCTGCCATACTTTATTCCAGTTTTCCCAGCAGTTTTTGTCAAATAGTGAATTCTTATCCCAAAAACTGGGGTCTTTGGGTTTATCAAACAATAGATTACTATATTCATTAACTGCTGGGTCTCCTGCACCTAATTTATTCCATTGATCCACTACTCTACACCTCTGCCAGTACCAAGCAGTTTTTTTTTAAACAAATGCTTTATTAACTTCTGTTTTACATCATTCATTTCTGCCAGATTTTGAGTTACAATCATTTTCCCCCCATTATTTCCCTACCCAACCTCCCAGAATAGTAATCCCACAAGATATCACTTCCTCCAATCTGCTCTCTCCCATACCTTCTCCCATACCCCCATCGACTTTTCCATTAGAGGAAGGTGAGTCTTTGTATCCCAATGCCTGCACATCTTATCTCCCTATTACAAGCAAAAGAGTATTAATAATAGTATTTATATATATTTGAAACATTTAATGTTACGACCTCAAATTTCAGATCCATTTCCTTCCTCCCTTGTCACCCATTCCCTCTTGGGAGATAAGTAATTCAGTATATGTTGTACATGTCTAGCTATGCAAAACATTATCATAGTAGATATATTGTACAAGGCGTAGTACATGGTCTATTTTTGAGTATATACCATGTACTGCTGAAAAGAAAGTAAATTCCTTTTTATCCCCATTCAGTTTTCTCCAGAGATCCATCATATCTAGTCTCTCTAAGATTCTATTCACCTCCTTAATCTCTTTCTTGTTTATCTTGAGGTTAGATTTATCGAGTTCAGAGAGGGGGAGATTAAGGTCCCCCACTAGTATAGTTTTGCTATCTATTTCTTCCTCTAATTCCTTTAACTTCTCTTCTAGGAATTTGGATGCTATACCACTTATATATTAAGTAGTGATATTGCTTCATTCTCGATGGTGCCTTTTAGTAGGATATAGTTTCCTTCCTTATCTCTTTTAATTAGATCTATTTTTGCTTTTGCTTTATCTGAGATAAGTATCGCTACCCCTGCTTTTTTTACTTTAGCTGAGGCATAATAAATTTTACTCCAACCTTTTACCTTTACCCCGTGGGTATCCCTTTGTTTCAAATGTGTTTCTTGAAGACAGCATATTGTAGGATTATGGTTTTTAATCCATTCTGCTATCCGCCTCTGTTTTATGGGAGAGTTCATCCCATTCACATTCACAGTAATGATGACTATCTGTCTCTTCCCCTCCATCCTATTCCCTCCACTGTTTATGTTTTTGTTTCTTCCTTCTCCCTTCCTCTCCTTGAAGTTTTCCCTTTTGACCGCCCCCTCCCTCAGTGTTCCAACCCAGTGACCCCCCTTCTTAACCTACCCTCTCCCCTTACTACTATTTCCCTCCCTTCTAATCCCTCCCTTTAGTCTCCTCCTTTTCACCACCCCTTACCCTCCCACTGTCTATAGGACACAATAAATTTTTATACTTATCAGAGTAAATTACTCCCCATTTGATTCCAAACCAATGAGAGTAAATTTCAAACAGTGCTCCTCTCCCTCCCTCCTTTTCCTCTATTTAATGAATTTATGTGTCTATTCATGTTAGAATCTTAAACTTCACTGATTAATTTGATCCTTCTTTGAACCAGAACCAGTGAGAATAGTGTTTAAATGATGTTCTTCTCCCTCTTTCTTTCCCCTCTTCTATAGTGTGTTTTGATGCCTCTTCAGATGGCATATTTTACCTTTTCCTAGCTCATCCTTTCCTTTTTCCCATTACAGTACCTTTGATCCCCTTAATAGTCTTTTTTTTTTAGACTCCATGTTAGTGCATTCATACCCACACCCTCTAAGTATAACTCTTTTGCAGGTCCCGATAATCATAAAGATTTCAAATATTGACAGTTATCAGCTCCACATATAAGAATGTGAACATTTTGCTCTTGTTGCATCCCAAGTAATGAGCATGTGTTTGTGGGTGTGGGTGTGTGCACTTCTGCATGTGTGAGTCTATGTTACCCTTGTTTACCTTTTTATGTCCTTCTGGAGTCTTGTAATTGGAGATCAAATTTTCCATTGAGCTCTGGCTTTTTCATTAGGAAAGTCTGGAAGTCCCTTACTTCATTAAACGTCCATCTCCTTGCCTGAAAGATTATGCTCAGTTTTGCCGGGTAGTTAATCCTTGGTTGTAGTCCTAGCTCTCTTGCCCTACGAAATATCAAATTCCAGTCCCTCCTCTCTTTTAATGTAAAAGCTGCTAGGTCCTGTGTGATCCTAACTGTAGTTCCTCGATATTTGAATTGTTTCTTTTTGGCTGCTTGTAGAATTTTTTCTTTAATCTTGTAATTTTGGAATTTGGCTACTATATTTCTTGGAGTTTTCAGTTTGGGATCTCTTTCAGGGGGCGTCCAGTGAATTCTATCGATAGCTATTTTATATTCTGATTCCAGGACCTCAGGACAGTTTTCTTTGACAATCTCTTGGAGGATGTTGTCTAGACTGCTTTTTTCATCACGACTTTCTGGTAGACCAATAATTCTTAAGTTGTCTCTCCTGGATCTGTTCTCTAGGTCAGTTATTTTTCCAGTGAGATATTTTACATTTTCTTGCAATTTTTCGATCGTTTTTTTTTTTTGATTGACTCCTGCTGCATCATAGAGTTCTGAGTTTCAGTTTGATTGTATCTAATTTTTAGTGAATTATGGTCTTCAGTTAGTTTTTGAAGTTCCTTTTTTAGGGAGGTATTTTCTTTTTCCAAGTTGGTCACTGCCTCCCTGATTTAGTCTTTAAAATTTTTCTTAAGCTCCTCCAGGAATGCTATTTGGGCTTGAGACCAGATCATGTTTCCTTCTGTGGTCTCTGGTGTGGGCAGAGAGTCTCTATTGTCCTGTGTGTTTTGTTGTTCTTGCCCTGCATAGTATGCTCTAATAGACTTTCTTGCCTTCCCCTTCTCCTTTTCAGTTTCCTTCCTTCCCATTGTGACTTCCTGTTTCTTAGTTTCTCAGGCTATAAGTTTGGGGCCTGATCCTTGACTTTGAATACCTCTGGGTGGCTACTTTATGGCTAAGTCAGGGAAGTCAGTGAGGAATGTAGATGTGTAGGTGGGGATGAGTCTGACCACTTCAGATTTCTGCCTCTATACCCCTGGGCTATAAGTAGGCTTTTGTTGGTGAGGTGAGGTGGGGCTTGTTGGGTCACCTCCCACTCTTCTCTTCAGATTCCTGGCTGTCTCAGTTACATCCATTCTTGGAGATTCTCAAGCCTGAGGCTATTTCCATTAACTTGGGATTTCAATCTGGGTGGGAGACTTATCTTTTGGGTTTTCTGCTTCATGAAGGAGGGATGGGAGGATCTGAGCAGCTAGAATTTACCTTGCCATTCCAACCCCTATATTATACAGGCATGCAGTTTCTAAACTTCCAGGCTGGGGGCTGAATGCAGCCTGAGAAGCCACTCTCTCCACTGGGGGCCCGACTCTCCTACCTGGCTCCAATGATCTGTTCCCTCTGTGAGATAACTGCGATTCTTCTTTGGTAAGTCTGCAGGCTGGGGCTTTTTCTCTCTCTGGTGTAGTCTGCTTGTCTGCTCTTAGGTCTGAGCTGTGCAGCCCCCACACACTCTGCGCTCGACCTGTGCGGACACACTGGGCAACCTCCTGGGCTGGATTCTGCCACACTCTGTCTTCCAGTGGGCTCTGTCACTCAGGAATTCGCTCAGATTCACTCTTTGAGACTTAGTAACCGAGGAGCTCAGTGAGGTTACTGCTTCCTTTCTGCCATCTTGGCTCCGCCCCAATTATCTTTTTTTTTTAACTGAGAGAATCCTGCTCATCATTTTTCATAACACAAGAGTATTATATCAATCATATGTCACAGTTCATTCAGTCATTCCTCAATAGGCATCCCTCAATTTCCAATTCTTTGCCACCAATAAAAGAGCTACTATACATAATTTTTGTTCTTATGGGTCCTTACACTCCCTCTTCAAAAAATCACTTGGGTATAAAAACCAAGTCGTGATATTGATGGGTCAAGGGGTATATATGGTTTTATAGCCTTTGGGGAATAGCTCCAAATTGCTCTACAGCAGTGTTTAATAAGTTCACAATGCACAATGCATTAGTGTCTCAATTTTCCCACATCCTGTCCAACATTTATCATTTTCTTTTTCAGTCATATTAGCAAATCTGATAAATGTGGGGTGATATCACAGAGTTATTTATATTTGCATCAATGGCTATAAATGGTTTTGATTAATCTTTCTAAAAATTGCCTATTCAAATCCTTTGATCATTTATCAATTGGGGAATGGCTCTTATTTTTATTATTTTGACTCAGTTATCTCTCTCTCTCTCTCTCTCTCTCTCTCTCTCTCTCTCTCTTTCTGCACACACACACACACACACACACACACACACACACACACACACATCTCTGAGAAATGAGGTCTTTACCAGAGAGACTTGGATTTTTGCCACAGTTATGATTACTATCTTTGTATTATCCTCCATTCTACTTCCCTTTTTTTTAATCCTACTGTTTCTATCCTTTCACCCTGTCCATCCTCAAAGTGTTTTGCCTTGCCCCATCTTCCCTCCCTTTTGTTAGCATGGCCCCACCTTCTTCTCTTATCCCCTTTCCCTCTTAAGTTCCAGTAGGATAAGGCAGACTTATATACCCAACTGAGTGTGTATGTTATTCCTTCTTTGAAACAATTCTGATGATAGTAAGGTTCAAGTACTCTCACTTATATCCCCCATTTTCTCCTCCACTATAAAGGCTCCTGCATATGAGACAATTTACCCCCATTCTATCTATCCCTTCCCCTCTTTCCCAAATCATTATTTTTTTTGCTTTCCTCTTTTTTTCCTTTTTTTTATATATACCACCACACCATATAAAACTCTCACCCAAACCCTCTGGCTGTGTATGCTTCTACCTACTGCCCTAACAATGTGAAATTCTTAGGAGTTATGAATGTCATCTTCCCATGGTTGAATATAAACAGTTAACCCTTAT
This sequence comes from Gymnobelideus leadbeateri, assembly GCA_011680675.1. Taxonomy (NCBI): domain Eukaryota; kingdom Metazoa; phylum Chordata; class Mammalia; order Diprotodontia; family Petauridae; genus Gymnobelideus; species Gymnobelideus leadbeateri. The sequence goes on along the minus strand of WOXC01008736.1, from coordinate 35,590 downwards.
GAAATCCCTTTTAATTCCTCTTTCTTGTTTTCTTTGTTATGCTTCTCTTGAGCCTTGTATTTGAAAGTAAAATTTTCTATTCAGCTCTGGTCTATTCATTAGCAATGCTTAAATGTCCTCTGTTTTATTAAATATGCATTTTCCCTAGGAGAATTGTACTCAGCTTTGTTGTGTAGGTGATTCTTAATTATAATACTAACTCCTTTTTCCCTTTGAAATATAATATTCCAAGGCATCAGATAATTTAATTTAAAAACAGCCTAATTTTGTATTAGTATTTTCATAATATTTTCTCCTTGGCCCAAAAGTACCGGGATTTGGCTCTGATATTGCAGGGGATTTTAATCTTGGGATCTCTTTCAGCAGGTGAGCAGTTGATTCTTTCACTGTCTCTTTCATGCTCTGGCTCTAGAATATCAGGCAATTTTCCTTGATAATTTTTTGAAAGATGATTGGTAGCTACTTTTTTATGATTGCTTTCATATAGTATAATAGTTCTTAAATTCTCTCACCTTGATCTCTTTTCAAGGCCAGGTGTTATTATCAATGGAATATTATTTATTTCTTCTGTTTTTTTATACTTTTGATTTTGTTTTATTGCTTCTCAATTTCTCATAGACTCATTAGCATCTACTTGCACAATTCTGTTTTTAAGGAATTGTCTTCTTTGAGATTTTTTCTTGCCTTTCCACTTGGCCAATTTTAATTTTTAAGGAGTTCACCTCTTCAGTGTATATTTCTATAATTTTTTTCCATTTGGTTAATTTTTCTTTTCTTTTTTTTTCTTTTGTTTAAAGCAATTGGGGTTAAGTAACTTGCTCAAGGTTACAAGGCTAGTCATTATTTATGTGTGGGTGCTCATTTTCTGAGACCAGATTCGATCCCGGGTCCTCCCAACTCTGAGGCCAATGCTCTTACTCACTGTACCACCTAGCCACCCCTAATTCTGCTTTTCAAGACTTTCTTCTCTTTCCTTGGATTTTGGGCATCTTTTTCCATTTTCTATTCTTTATTTTAGTGTTATTTTCTTCAGTATTTTTTGTGCCTCCTCTATGAAGCTGTTGACTATTTTTTTTTTTCCAGGATTTTCTTGTATCACTCATTTCTTTTCCCGCATTTTACCTCTGCCTCCCTTATTTAAATTTTACAATCTATTTTGGGCTCTTCCATGGTCTGAGACCAATTCACAGATTTCATTAAACCTTTGGAGGTAACAGTTTTTGCTTTGTTGTCTTCTGTGTTTGTTTTAATATTCCCTGTTGCCACAGCAACTTTCTATAGTCAAGATCTTGTAGTTGTTGTTTGTTCATTTTTCCAGTCTATTTCTTGACTTTTACCTTTGTGTTAAAGTTGACCTAGAGTGGAGGAGGTGCTGTTTCAAGCTTCAGTTTTCATGTGTGTATGTGTGTAGCCATTTTCAGAGCTCCTTCTGAGAGTGTGTAAGCTCTCAGCTCTTCCAAGGGGGTATGATCTAAAGAAAAGAGTGTTTACTACACTCCCGGCCAATATTCTATTATGTGAGTGATTATAAAGACTATTTTCCCACTGTGGAACTAAGTCCCCACTCTACTGTAGCCACAAGCTCTGTTGGATTAATGCTCTTCCTTGCCTTGGGAGGGTGAACCATAACTAAATATGGGCAATGCAATAGAGTCCTGCACCCAGTGCCAGCAAAACTCTTAACTTCCAGAAGCAGTTGCTACTGCTGCTTCTCATGTAGTCATCCCCATGACCTGCTCTTGATTTTCTGGGTTGGTACCTGACCTACAGTAGCCTACACTCCTCTCCCACTATGACGCAACAGACTTTTCCTGTTGACCTTCTAAGTTGTACTGGAAAATTGTTTTATCCCATTCTTTTATGAATTCTGACACTCCAGAGTTTGTTTTGATGCTTTATTTAAAGTTGTTTAGAGGTAAATTTGGGAGATCTAAAGAAGGCCATGCCTTTTCTTTACCATCTTTGCTTTGCCTTACCATATTTTTCCAATATTAAGGAGCTAAATAATGTGTTCTCAGTTTAAGAAAATTGATTTTTTATTTCAGTTGTTTTATATAATTTAACTGAAGGAGATGTGATCTACCAGATATGAAAATAAAATCCTAGTTGGTCCATCGGTTAGCTCATACCTTTGGTAAAGGTGTCAACAATAGTGACAGGGTAGTTTCATTCTTTGATCTTAATACTTTGTGAGACTTGGTTTATCCAATGGAAAATCAAAACCACATTAATAGAAGATAACCTTTCCCTAAATCAAGTAGTTCATAAACACAAATAGAGAAATGTATACATAGATATATACATACATATATGATATATCTATGCAAACATACTCATTATATATGCATATATACCTAAATAAAAAGAGAAACAGAGAAAGATTTAATTTTTCACTGGGTTTACTAAGAAGTTACTTTGCATGTTTCCTATATTTAATTTTGCTAATATTGTTATTCAGTAATTTTTCAGTTTTCTCCAACTCTTCATGGGTCCATTTGGGGTTTTCTTGGCGTAGATGTTGGGATAGTTTGCCATTGTATCCTATAATTCATTTTACAGATGAGAAAACTGAGGCAAAAAGGGTTAAAAGAGTTGCCCAGAAAAACTTAGGTAAACAGGCTCAAGTGATTTGCCAGGGTCACATAGCAAGTAAGAGTCAGATGCCAGATTTGTACTCAGGAACATTAATGTGTCTGACTCCAGGCCTGGCATTTGACAGTGCCACATAGGCGCTCCTATATTTCATCTTATTTTTCTGCAAGTATTTTGCATTCATTAGAGTAAAATATAAATTTCTTGAAGTCAAATTAGAGGTGTAATTCAGGTTGTGAAAACCTCTAGGATGAAGAATTCTGTTCTCCCAAAGTGGTTCTAGTCCATACTTAGACTTTTTTTCTATTTCCAAAGCAAAAATATGCTTGATAAGTGAAAATATCCTCCTTTACCTTATACTGTAATCAAATTCAAGGCTATGCTACTCAATAATTAGTGAATTGGGTGTTTTAGTTTAACTTGATAGTTTCTCCTGAGAGCCAGAGTATGGAGGTCTTGAGTAGGAGTTATTTATATCTGCATAACTCATTAGTTTGATGGGGGCAGGGTTGGAGAAGTAGAAAATGAGATTGGGACTTGAAAAGAGGAAGAAGGTTATGTCTTTTTTCTCATGAGTAGTTATCCAGTGTATTTTGGATTTCATTGTGGAGTGTAGATTCATGGGATATCACAGAATGAAGAGTACTTTAAAATTAATGAAAAACATCCATTCAGCACTTACTACATTTTAGAAACTGTGCTAAGGAAGAGGGGTACAAATCCAAGGAGTCAAGACATTTCCTGCAATCACAGACATACTATTTTAATAAGGGAAAACAATGTATGCAAAGAAATGTACAGGGAAGTTTCTGTGTGTGTGTGTGTGTGTGTGTGTGAGAGAGAGAGAGAGAGAGAGAGAGAGAGAGAGAGAGAGAGAGAGAGAGAGAGAGAGAGAGAAGGAATTTGATTTATAGTATAATGTTGGTATCTTCTTTCCATGAAAATTAATATTGATTTTTTATTCTTCTCAGACCCAGAGTTGGAAAATCATGTGAGCGAGGAGAACAGACATCTTGGGGAATGACAAACAGATGACTAGGAAATTGGTGTGACAGGTTATGATTCAAGAAAGTAAATATGAGTAGTCATCAATGAGAAACCATTGTAAAGGCAGAAGCTTGAGCTCTGGGCCCATGACTGAAGCTGGAAGGAATTTAAGATAGCATGAGATGGCCAGGAAGCGGTGTTGTGTGTCTGAGCAAGTCAGGATGGTTCTAAGAGTTCATCTAGCTTTACCATTTCATTTTATAGAAAAGGAAACTGAACAAGAAAGTTTAAATGATTTGCCTCAGGCCACATGGCTATAAATTAGAAGACCCAGGTTTCAAAGTAGACATTCTTTGTTCTATGTGTTCTATGTGGAAGGGAGAAGGAGAGACATAGAGGCAAATGAAGGAAAAGGAGATCAAGGCAAAAGAGAAACAAAAAAGGAAATTCTTGAAGGAAGGTTGGAAGCACTGAAATTTCTATAAGGATTATGCAGCAACTGCCAGGCTTGAAACTGGCAGCAAGAATATTGGAAGTCTAAGAAAGCAAAGGTTCTTCTTTTTATTGATTCATGAACAAAAGTTTCTTATATCCAGAAAGGCTACAGTTGCTAGTGATTACTATGAATTCTGTCAAAGTTTAAAGGCCAAGAGTATATCCCTTGCTCAAGTATCCCTATTAACTCTCTTGAAGCTGGTTAGGTCTTTACTAGTCATAGGTTCACGATCAACAGGTCAACATGTATATATTTAGTGTCTACTATAATTTAAGAACTATTAGATCATATGAAAGCAATGATAAGAATAAGCTACCAATCATCTTTCAAAAAATTTTCAAGGAAAACTACCTGATATTCCAGAAGGAAAGCATGAAATAGACAGTGACGCCCTGAAAGAGAGGCACCTGCTGGGGTCACAAAGAAAGGCAACAAAAAAACAAACAAAAAAAAAAAACAAATGTCCTTGCTCTCAAGAAGCTTACAATCTAAATAATCAAAAGGGAGAGAAAACATACAGAAAATGTTATACAAATCAGGTACAGGGAAAATTGGTGAAAATCACCCAGGTAAGGTATAAGCATTAAGAAGGAAAAGAACAGTGACTATTAAGCTGAACCTGACTTCAGTATAGGACATATAATGAAAAATTCTTCACAAGAAAACTCCCAAGTTATGGTAAGTGATTATGATTAATTACTATTGTACTATAAGAAAAGATGATCTCAATGATCTTAGAGAAAACATGGAAAGACTTGCATGAAATAATGAAGAGTGAAATGAGCAGAAGCAAGAAAATGTTGTATATGGTAATAGCAATATTGTTTTAAGAATGACTTTGAATGAATAAATAAATGATGATTATAAGTACTCAAATTAACTGTAAAAGACATATGAAGAAAGACTATCTACATTTAGAGAAAAAAGTGATGAATAGAAGTGTGTATAGAACGTGTGTGTGTGTGTGTGTGTGTGTAACTGAAAAAAAAATAAAACTCTCTTTGGCAATGTATATTGTCACTCTCTCTTCAACTTATTGTCTTAGAGTTCTGAGTGTTAAGTAACCACTTCCTTGCTCAGGGTCTCCCAGCCCATGTCTGAAAGAGCAGGGGTTAAATTTAGTCTTCATGCACTTGAGGCCAATTCTCTGTCCAGCAAATTATGCTAACTCTCACAACAGCAAAAAATCTTGAGAGTCCAATCCAGTCTATGACACTTATATCTATGAGTTCAATAATTATGAGCATGTCAGTAAGATCTAGGTCTAAATTTCTAGACAGTGTCTGCTTTGTTTCAATGCCAACTATAGCGAGAGGACAAGAAGAAGACCATCCTTCTCGTGCATGTTGCATTCATAGCAACAATGGCAGCAGGATCAATCTTATGTGCATAATACAGATTTGGACATGCTTGGTTTTCTGGTCTGCATGAAAGCTCCCATTGAAGTTATTGAACTGTATCTACAAGTCAATCAATTAATGAACTCTTAAATATATAACATGTAAAAGGCACTGAAGATCCAGAGACAATTACCAAATCTCCCACCTCTAAGGAGCACATTTTAGAATGTGACAGAAGGTCCTGTGCACCCTTTCCAACTTGCCCAAGTTATGGGGAGCTAATGGGTCCAACACCCGTACCTCCCCACACCATCCATATCCTGGATTCCATCCCTGAAACAACTGGCTCCCATATGTCAGATTTTGACTGATTTTGCCTGGGTCCAGACTTCCATGTCATTTCCATATCACATCATATCCCATGCTTCTAAGCCCACTACAAACTATTCTTTAGCTATTGCCTTCTGCCATTAGAATGTAAGAACTTTGAAGGGTTGTCTTGCTTGATTATACTTGTACCTAGAGCATAAATATCAGTGATCAGAACCATTTAGTACACCCTTCACGAATGCTCTCTCTCTCTCTCTCCCCCTCCCTCCCTCCTTCTCTCTCTCTCTCTCTCTCTCTCTCTCTCTCTCTCTCTCTCTCTCTCTCTTCTCCTCTCCCTCTGTTCTTTCCCTTCTGTACCATTTCTCTTTCTTTGCCTTCCTTTTTTCTCTCTACCTTACTTTTATATTTCCTTCTCTTTTTTCTTTCCTTTTTAATAATTTCTTTCTCTCTTCTTTTTATTTCTTTCAGAGAAGTTTAACAAAAAAGAAATAAAGGTAATATAATGGGCGGAGTTTTTTGGGGGAGGGGATGCCAAGGCTCTATATAAAATGTTTACCATGAAGTGAGTTTCCAAAGACACCAAATATTTAGGAGGGGGAAGTAAAGAGAGAGCACATCCTGGGAACAGGTGCTTAGACTGGAGACAGCACTGGAAAGTCATGGAGACAGGAAATGGAATGTCTTATGTGAGAAAGCCCTTTCAGTAGGATTGTAGTGTAAATGAAGGGGAGTTGTATGTAATAAATCTCAAAAGGGAGCTTGGGGAGAGGAGGCAAAGGACTTTAAATAGCCCAAAGAAGAAAATGTCTAGGAAAAAAAAATCCCTAAAATACATTGCATTGGAAAAAGGAGCTTTTTCCTCCTTCACTTAAATGACTGAAGAAATGTTTATAGTCAATAATCTCCTCCAAACTATTATGATCTCTACTTGGTTCTTGATAGTCATTCCTTTTATTGAGGGCACTGAAAGGACCATTGGGTTATAATAATGAGTAGACCTAAAGCCACAATCAATATCTGTATCAAGACCATTTAGAAACTCAAACTGGGGCTCTCTCTCTCTCTCTCTCTCTCTCTCTCTCTCTCTCTCTCTCTCTCTCTCACACACACACACACACACACACACACACACACACACACACACACACACACACACACACATCCAGGAGTCAGCAGACTAAGGAAGCATAATTGAATATGTAGCATAAGTTTCCAGTGTCAAAAGTAATTTGTGTGGTCTCTGTTTATCATTATGTAGGGGAAGATTATAGCATCCACTTGTAAAATCAAGGGTTTGAAATGCATAGCTAGCTCATTTCTCTCTAGACCTTCACATGATCCAAAGCTCTCTATCTCAAATTTGTGTCTGCGAGCATTTGGTGGGCAGTAAATACTTAATAGTCTTGTCATCCTTGTCCAGAATCATTTAATAGGTGCTTAAAGTATACAAGGAACTGTCCACTGTGCTGGGGATAAAAAGAATGATAATACTGGGTAGTTTCTCTATAAAAGCTTATATTGTAATGGGGAAGGTGACATGCAAACAATATTGTACATATAACATATGCATAGGGAAGAGGAGGTCAGCTCAATAAAACAAATCATGAATCATGGCTGGAGGAGAGGGACATGCACATTGTAACCAAGACATCCCACATGAGATGATACTGACAGTGATTGTATTGCCACATACACACCAAGTAGCTAATCGGGTCCCTATTCCATAACACAAGTGATTTTATTCTTACCTGATTCTCACTGAAAATCTAGGAAAAAGCCTGAGGGAACTAGGTTTCCATTCCTCAGTCAGAACTACTTGTGAAACGAAATCTATCCTATGACTAAAAGAAAAAGAAAATGGGGCGGCTAGGTTTTGCAGTGAGTAGAGCATTGGCCCTGGTGTCAGAAGGACCTGAGTTCACATCCAACCTCAGACACTTAACGCACATACAAATAAAAAACCTAGCCGTGTGACCTTGGGCAAGTTACTTAACCTCCAAAAAGCAAAACAAAAACAAAAAAAACCAAAACCAAAACAAAAACAAAAAAACAACTTTAGATCAAGTCATGAACAATGTTTGTTTTAATTTTTATTTTCAGTTCCCAAATCTCTCTCTGCCTGCACACTCTCCCCTTCTAATTTAAATGCAAGTTAGTTGATATCATTTACATATGAGGCAATACAAAACATGTTTTCATAGTAATGATGTAAGAAAGGTGACAAATGATGCTACAGTGCGCTCTCAGAGTGTATCAGCTTTTTCTCTGGAGGGAGACAGGGTTTTTTATCCTGAGTCCTTTGTAATTTTCATGGATCACTGTATTGATCAGAGTAACTGTCTTTCACATTGTTGTTTCTTACAACACAATATTAGTTCATCATAATCCTAGACCATGTCTTCTTCAACATTCCCCAATTGATGGACGTCATATCAATTTTCAATTCTTTGCCAACACAAAAAGAGGAGCTGTATTTTTCACATGAGTCCTATTTATTTCTCTTTAATATCCTTGAGATATAGACTTAGTCATGGTTTTGTACTAGGGAGAAGGTAGGTGGTACAGCAGATAGAATGCTCAACTTGGAGTAAGGAACGCCTGAGTTCAAATCTGGCTTCAGACTTACTATGTGACTGTAGACAAGGCATTAACCCTATTTACCTCTGTTTCCTTATCTGTAAAATGAGCTGGAGAAGGAAATGGAAAACAACTCCATTATCTTTTCTCAGAAAACCCCAAATGAGGTCACAATGAATTGGAAACAAATGACAAAAGACTGAATAACAAGTACTATTGCTGGGACAAAGGGTGGGCACAGCTTCACACCCCTGTGAACATACTTCCAAATTTTCTGTAGAATGGTTGGACCACTTCACTGCTATTTTTCCACTTTCATTCCAGAATTTGTCATTTCAGTATTTTTGTCATGTCAGTCCATCTGATATTTATGAGGTGGTGCCTCATAGTTGTTTTAATTTCTATTTCTCTAATGATTAGTGATTTAGAACATTTTGGGGTGTTATGCAAATAGTTTTGCTATTTATTTCCTCCTATAACTTTTACTTCAATATTTCAAATGCTATTTCATTTGGTGTATATATGTTCAGTATTGATACTAATTCCTGGTTTATGGCATTTCTTAGCAAAATATACTTTCCCTGATTCTCTCTTCTAATTTGGTCCATTTTTACTTTTTTTTTTTTCTGTGTCTGAGATCATGAATATTTCCTATGACTTTCTTTACATCAGATGAAGCATAATAGATCCTGCTCAAACCCCTTAAAATGTGTGTATATTTTTCTATGTCAAATGTGTTCCTTGTAAATAACCACGTGTTGTATTCTGTTTTCTTATTCCTTCTTGATATACTCTTCTCTCTAGGTCAGTTCATCCCATTTACCTTCACAATTATGATTGTGAACTGTCTATTTCTTCCCAATCCATTCTCTAGTATTTACCATTCTCTTTTTTGAACTTCGTAACCTTTTCAAAAATCATTTTTGTTTCTCATCGCTGCCAACCTTAATCTGCCCTTCATCTTAATCCCACCAGCACAATTCTCTTAGCCTCTTCCCATTTTATTTACCTGTTGCAAAAGATTAATTTCTATATCCAACTCTGTGTGTGTTTGTATACATATGCAAAATATTTGTCAGGATAACATACATAAAATACAATATTATATATATATATGTATATATATGTGTGTGTATGTGTATACATGTGTGCTTTCATATACACATGCATGTGTATGTATGTGTGTGTGTATTACCCTCAACCTAGTGTAGCTGTCTGCTATTGTGGTTATCCTGGGGTATGGCCATTAAACATACCATAGCTTTTCAAAACCACAGATGAGAGTTGGGTACCAGGTGCGCACCAAAGGTAGATGAGTAGACCTGAGAATGACTCAGCAAGTTCTCACACCAGAGGTGCTAGTGCTTCCTGAATGCCCATAGATAAATAGGCTTCAAACCTATTGATGAAGTAGGGTGATCTCTACCTCAAACATGTGAAGACATGGTGAAATGGATGGATGAAAAGAATTTGTTCCAATGGCCATCAGGGCAAATGTAGAAAGGGCTGTGGAACACTTAGAGCTTGATAAAAGATAAAAGATGCCTAGGTCAGCTACTGCATCCTGAGCCATCACCAGTCATCCTGACTTTTGCCTGGCCACTGGACTGTTATGACTATGGAAGAGAGAGTGAGGCTGACAGCTTTGTGCAACTCTGCCTCACTTAATTCCAATATCTGTATATATGGCACACAAGAAAGATTTTTTACAATGGAGGGGAAAATGGTGACTAGGGAGTAGGTAATATCTGAATCTCACTCACTTCTGTACTAGTTTGAAGATGAAAGAATATTATTGAAGCAATTATGATGAAAGGGAACTTTAAACATTAACTGCTCCCTCTTCCTCATTTCCCTGCCAATGTAGAGCCTTATAGGACTCTTGCCTATGAGATTACTCTCCCTATTCCTTCTTCTCTTCCTAGTATGTTCTCCTTTTGAACTGCTCCATTCTACTTTTGTGATCATCCCAACAAAGTAGATCTATACCCGTGTTCCCTAAGAAGACTTCTAGCTTCCCAGATGATGATACGTTACAGAAATGCTATTTGTAAGGTTGGCTCATCTGGGAATGTAAGCAGCTTAACTCTATTGAGTTTCTTATCATGTATCCCTCATGTTTATGTTTTCATGCTTCTCTTGAGTCTTGTGTTTGAATGTCAACTTTTCAATTCTTTTCTGGTCTTTTCATCAGGAATGTTTGGAAGACTTGATTTATTTCCTTTATTTCCTTAAATATCCACTTACTCCTGTTGGATTTTAGTCAATGCTTTGGGCAGGTTATTTTGTTTGTAATCCTAACTACTTTGTCTTCCAGGATGTCATGTCCGAAGTCCTTCCCTCCTTTATAGGCACATCTGCAAACACATTTGTAATCCAGACTGTGCCTCCATGGCATTTGACCTTTTATTTTCTTTCTTGCAATACATACATATATATATATGTGTGTGTGTGTGTGTGTGTGTGTGTGTGTGTGTGTGTGTGTATTGCAAGAAAGAATATACATATATATATATATATATATATATATATATATATATATATATATATATATATATATATATGTTGCTTAACAAGCTTTCTTTAATCAATCAAACATATATGGTTTACCTAGTTCAGGGGAAAAAGTTCAGCACCAAAAACTTCAGAGTATACAGACAGAAGTTACAAGACAGAGAAAGAAATCAAGCAGACAGGCTTCCAAACTGTCCTACCATTACATCCATACCAAATCACATTTACCAGAGAGGGAAGCATCAACATCAGGGTTGTCAAAGCCGGGGGGCTCTCAACAGCTGCCCAGAATCTCATCTGGTCAAATCACACAACACTTCTCAAAGTGAGCCCCAAAGCAAAGCCTCACATCAGGAATTATATAGCCTTCTCCTGGGTCAGAGAATGTAACCACCGTCTTGACCCACTTCCCAATCACACAGCATCTAGGTGTGGGCATTCCTGAAAACCAAGCCTCCTGCCACAGGCTCCATGTGACCACATTCAGCCTATTAGGGGGCAGAGTATATTTTTTAATTCAAGGAAATTTCTCAGAGTCTCTTAAGCCTATCAAAGGGCCTAGGTGCAGGGAAGATCTTTAAATTTTCATTTCCATTACATTCAGCCCCAAGATCTTTCATGCCCATAGCATAGACAATTAACGTTTGAATTAGCACTAAAAATCTCTTAGGTCACATTTTCAAGATACATAACTAAAGTTACCAAAGTGGCCACAGGGCCTTAAACAAACACAGAGTACATTGCTTGATCACATCAATTCAAAACAAGAGTCCAAAGAAACTTCTCTTGGGGGGAGGGGGTGCCCTTCCCCTCACACTGCTCCAGCCCCTGCTTCCAAGTCCAGAGAGGGGTATGGGCCACAAAACCAACAGAGTGGGGTCCTTGGGGGTCCATGGCACTTCATCCCATCCACCATAGTCACAAGTCCATCCTTCCCCTGCGTCCCAAACAGTGGGATGCAGCAAGGAAACACATTTAGTACCCCTTCTTTGCCACACAGTCCTTATCTTGTCCTGTGGCTGAATTCCAAACTCCTGGGTTCCTTCTCCCACAGAAGGCAGCTGCTCCTGGCTTCTGCCCAGGTCTTTATGCAGGAAGCTCACCATTCCTGTTCTCAGCTCAGCAAAGTCAGCATGCAGGCCAATCTTCTCTCCTGGTCCATGGCTCCACAGAGTCACAGCTACCACAACTTGGAAACAAACAATTATCCCAGGCCCCATACTTTCCTTTTACTCTTCAGATCCCATCCTCGTCACCATTTGTAGCAGCAAACACCCCAACATCCCCATGGTGGCTGTCAACATAGGTTCTTAGATCTGCTTTTCTAAAGGAAAGCAACTCAAAATAGGTTAACAAATTTGCTTTAATCAATCAAACATATATGGTTTACCTAGTTCAGGGGGAAAAGATCAGGACCCCAAACTTCAGGGTACACAAACAGAAGTTACAAGGGAGAGAAACAGATCAAGCAGACAGGCTTCCAAATTGTCTAACCATTACACCCATACCAAATCACACTTACCAGAGAGGGTGTAGTGGAAATGCAGATTTGAAGATCTTCCCTGCCCCTAGGCCCTTTGATTGGCTTAAGTGACTCTGAAAACCTTCCTTGATATTTAAAAATATACTCTGCCTCCTAATAGGCTGAATGTGGTCACATGGAACCTGTGGTAGGAGGCTTGGTTTTCAGGAATGCCCACACCGAGATCCTGTGTGATTGGGCAGTGGGTCAAGAGGGTGGTTACATTCTCTGACCCAGGAGAAGGCTATATAATTCCTGATGTGAGGCTTTGCTTTGGGGCTCACTTTGAGAAGTGTTGTGTGATTTGACCAGAAGAGACTCTGGGCAGCTGTTGATAGCTCCCCAGCTTTGAAAACCCAGATGTTGATGCTTCCCCCTCTGGTAACTGTGATTTGGTATTGATATAATTGTTGGACAGTTTGGAAGCCTGTCTGCTTGATCTGTCTGTATACTCTGCCACATTATCCCCCTGAACTAGGTAATATATGTTTGTTTGATTAAAGTAAGCTTGTTAACCCATTTTGAGTTGCTTTCCTTTTGAAAAGCAGATCTAAGAACCTGTGTTGGCAGCCACTCTGGGGATGTTGGGGTGCTTGCTGCTACAGAGGGAAGCATCAAAATCTGGGTTTTCAAAACCCAGGGGGCTCTCAATGGCCATCCAGAGTCTCATCTGGTCAAATCACACAACACTTCTCAAAGTAAGCCCCCTTTCTTGCAGTATTTTATCTTTCACTTGGGAACTCTGGAATTTTGCTATAATATTCCTGATATTTCATTTTTCAATATTTCATTTGGGGATTTATTTCAGGAGGCGATCAGTAAATTCCTTCCATTTCTATTCAGTCTCTCTGGTTCTAGGATGAATGTGAAGATTCTCTTTATAATTTCTTGAAATACATTGCCTCTCCTATTATTCCTTTTTTAATGAAAAGCTTCAGGTCATCAAAAATCATATTTTATCCCTCTTCTATTTATTTTCCATGTCAGATATTTCAATTTTTCTTTTATTTTAATATATTTGATTTTTAAAATTTCTTTCTTGACATCGCATTGAATCATTAGTTTCCATTTGGCCAATTTGAAGATTTAAGGAATTATTTCAAGAGAGTCTATACCTCTTTTGCCTTTTGAACAATTCTGTTTTTTTTTTTTTTTTGAGGTATTATTTTCTTCAGTGAGGTTTTTGTATTTCTTTCATCAAGTTATTAATTCCTTTTTTAAAATACTTTTCTTTCATTGCCCTTATTTCTGCTCCCAATTTTTCCTATACCACTCTTATTCTATTTCCAAAATATTTCTCGTCTCCTTTTTAATCTCCCTTAGGATATTTTGCTGAACTTGTATGCAATCTACATTTTTCTTTTTTTTTTTTTTTTTTTTAGTGTTATTATTTTTTTTTTAAACAAATACTTTATTAACTTCTGTTTTACATCATTCATTTCCGCCAGGTTTTGAGTTACAATCATTTTCCCCCCATTATTCCCCTACCCAACCTCCCTGAATAGCAATCCCACAAGATATCACTTCCTCCAATCTGCTCTCTCCCATACCTTCTCCCATACCCCCATCGACTTTTCCATTAGAGGAAGGTGAATCTTTGTGTCCCAATGCCTGTACATCTTATCTCCCTATTATAGGCAAAAGAGTTTTAATAATAGTATTTATATATATTTGAAACATTTAATGTTACGACCTCGAATTTCAGATCCATTTCCTTCCTCCCTTGTCACCCATTCCTTCTGGGGAGATAAGTAATTCAGTATATGTTGTACATGTCTAGCTATGCAAAACATTATCATAGTAGATATATTGTACAAGGCTGCTTATAATTCCCTCCCACTCATCCCACCCCTGACCTGGTCATTCCCTACATGATCCTGTCCCTCTTCTATAGTGGGTACTTCCAACCTCCCCTCACCCCAAGGATGCCCTCCCTTCCATCATCCCTCCTCTCCTCCCCCTTCCCCCTATCCTGCTGCAGGTTGAGATATCCCATTTAGTATGTATGTCATTTTCTCCCTGAACCAAATTCAATGTGAATGTGGTTTTGCCTTTTTAGCCTTCCTTATTCTCCCCCTCCTTTGCACCCACTTCCCCTACATGAGATAGTTTACCCTACCATGTCTCTCCCATCTCCTCTTGCCACTTTCCTCTCTCACCTCATAATTTCATCCCTTGAGTACTCTCCCTTCCCAACAAAATCAACCTATGCCCTCTATCCATATATAACTGTAACCATATACACACACATTCACATATGTATTCGTATGACCACACCCCTTCTTCCATTATTTTCATAGTGAGAAAGATATCATCAGTCACAGATATTGCTTTTCCATATAGGAATGTAAATAGTTCAGCTTTGATAAGTTCCTTTTGATTTCTTTTCCCTGATTACCTTCTCAGGCATCTCTTACTTCTTGTGTCTGGATGTCAAATTTTCTATTCAACTCTGGTTTTTCCTCAAGAATGCTTGAAAGTCCTCTAGTCCACTGAATGACCATATTTTCCCCTGAAACAAAATACTCAGTTTTGCTGGGTAGCTGACCCTTGGGTTCATTCCCAGTTCTTTTGCCCTCTGGAATATCATATTCCATGCCCTTCGATCCTCAGTGTAGAAGCTGCCAGGTCCTGGGCTATTCTGATTGTGTTTCTACAATATTGAAATTGTTTCTTCCTGGCTGCTTGTAGTATTTTCTCCTTGATCTGGGGATTCTGGAACCTGGCTATAATATTTCTGGGAGTTTTCTTTTTGGGATCTTTTCAGGAGGTGATCTGTGGATTCTTTCAACCTCTATTTTGCCCTCTGGATCTAAAACATCAGGGCAGTTTTCCTTGAGAATTTCTTGAAGGGTGATTTCTAGGTTCTTTCTTTGATCATGGCTTTCAGGTAGTCCAATAATTTTTAAATTGTCTCTCCTGGATCTATTTTCCAGGTCAGTGGTTTTTCCCATGAGATATTTCACATTGCCTTCTAATCTTTCATTTGTTTGGATCTGCTTAACAGCATCTTGATTTCTCATAAAGTCATTAGCTTCCATTTGCCCCAGTCTAACTCTGAAGGAATGAATCTCCTCAGTGAGCTTTTGAGATTCTTTTTCCATCTGGCAAATTCGACTTTTTAAGGCATTCTTCTCCTCATTGCCCTTTTGGGCCTCCTTTGCCATTTGAGTTAGTCTATTTTTTAAGGTGTTGTTTTCCTCAGTCAGGCTGTTGACCCTCATTTCATACTTTTCCTGCATCCTTCTCATTTCTCTTTCTAATTTTTCCTCCACTTCTCTTATTTGATTTTTAAAGTCCTTCTTAAGGTCCTCTATGGCCTGCAACCCACTCATGTTTTCCCTGGGGCTTTTGGAGCAGGACTTCTGACCTCACAGTCCTTTTCCCGCTCTATGCCCCCAAAATAGGAGTCTAGGGTTGCATTTTCTGTTTCCTTTGCCTTGGCATGTTGCCACTTAATTGCTTGACTTTTGGGCTTGTTGCCACACTATGGCTTTAAGGCCAGATAGAGGAATTTTCGTCCCGAACGTGTGGGGGGCAACTTCCGTTTCTGGCAAGCTGTAAACCCACCCACAACTTCCACCCTAGATCACAATCCAGATCCAGGAGGTTAAAGCAAGAGCGATTACCCCCCAAGACTGATCGCTGGATCTCCCCACGATTTGTAGGCTGGGAGCCGGAAATGCCTCTGAAAACTACACAGTGGCGTGTCTCCTCAGCAGCTTCTAGCCCCCAGGGGAGGGAGCTGACGCATTCCCCAAATACAGGTCCCAAAGTCCATAGGACACTAACCTCTTACTTTGTCCTAGGCAAGTCTATGTTGATAATTCTGGGGTCGCCACAGTTCCTGGTGTTCTGGGGTTCCTCCAGCCGGCTGCTGGCCCTGCCGCCCTGGGGCTAAAACCTCGGCTCACGTGGACCTGGGCTCGGCTCGGCTCAGCTCCTGCGCTCTGCGCTCTGGGCTCTGCGCGCTGCTGGCTCCCAGACTGCTGCGCTGGTCCTTCCTGCAGGGTGCTGGGCTGTCCTCAGCGGGAGGTTAGCTTCTCTGTGTCGTTCTGTGGGTGCTGGGGCTCCAGAAGTTTTTCAGAGTCCTTTTTTACATAGTTTGTGGAGAATCTGGGGGCAGAGAGGCTTGGACGAGCTGTTTCTACTCCGCCATCTTGGCTCCGCCCCCGCAATCTACATTTTTCTTTGAGGCTTTGCTTGTAGATGTTTTCAATTCATTGTCTTCTGAAATTGTATTTTGAGCTTCCTTGTAACAACAGTGAATTTTATGGTCTAGTTTTTTTTTTTTTGCTCATTTTTTTCACTACCTATGTTTTTTTCACTACCAAATTTTTCCATTACCTATTTTCTTTTAGACTTTACTGTAAAATTGGTTTTGGTTTACTTCTTGGGTGAGAAAGGGTTATCCTGAACTTCATGTTTCTATACCCTATTATTTTCATACTTTGTTCTGCAGGCCTTTATGATTCCATTGCTTACAAAATGATGTGATATGAGAGAGAGGTATCATCACTCCTCTGCTAGTCTTTACTCTGGTCCTTCTCCTAGAAGGGGCCCTATTCCCTTGGCTCATTACTGACCCTAGACCCACACAATGGGTGATGGATCTTCCAAATCGTACGTGGCTCTGTATCTGTGAGCACAGGGATCCCCAATATTCTCTTTCTGACCATATGTTTAAACCCTTTATCTTCTCTGGGAACTGAGTATTCCCAGTAGCACTGCTGCTGCTGTAACTGTTGTGTCCAAATCCCATTGCTGATGTCATTTTCTCTTTGTCACCCTTCTATTCCACTCTGATCCCAGTATTCCCAGATCTAGCATTTGACCTACTGTTGTTCCTGCGCTGGAAAAAAAATGATTTTTTGTTGATTGTGCCACTTAAAATTCAATTTGGCACTTTAAAAAAATTAGAGGGGGTGGAGCCAAGATGGAGGAGTAGAAACAGAGCGTCCAAGCCACTCTTCCCTCAGACTACCTTCAAACTATGTAAAAGGGGACTCTGAACAACATCTGGAGCCCCAGCACCCACAGAATGAAACAGAGAAGCTAACCTTCTGCTGAGGACAGCCCAGCAGCCCTGCAAGAAGGACCAGCACACACAGTGTGAAGGAAGCGGAGCACAGGTCCACCTGAGAGGGACCCTAGAACACCAGCAGCTGTGCCTATTCCAGAATTATCAACATAGACGTGCCTAGGACAAAGTGAGAGGTTAGTGCCCTATGGACTGTGAGACCAGTATTTGGGGAATGATTCGGCTTCCTCCCCTGGGGGCAAGAAGCCACTGAGGAGACATGCCATTTTGTAGTTTTCAGAGGCAGCTCCAGCTCCTGGCCTGCGAACTGTAGGGAGATAAGATGTGTAGGCATTGGGACACAAAGATTCACCTTCCTCTAATGGAAAAGTCAAAGGGGGTATGAGAGAAGATATGGGAGAGAGCAGATTGGAGGAAGTGATATCTTGTGGGACTGCTATTCTGGGAGAGTGGGTAGGGGAAAAATGGTGGGGAAATAATTGTAACTCAAAATCTGGCGGAAATGAATGATGTAAAACAGAAGTTAATAAAGCATTTGTTTAAAAAAAATTAGAGGGGAATGTTTGGAGAAGTCAGGAAAAATGTTCCCTTTACTCTACCAAACTTGTTTCTCTATGATTAATTTCAACTAAGAACTCTCGTAAATACAATAGGATACTAGACAATATTATATCCTTGAGGAGCTTGAGTGATTATGACAAAACACTAACTACTACTAGCCATTTTAAAACCAAACCTCTAGATTAAACAGAAGAAATTGGTTCTACACAGACTAAAACATCTGATCAAATGGTGGGATAGTTACAGATTCATTAAGTCCTGCTAGAATGGAGCCTCCCCAAATTACCTCATATGCATTGTTTATAATATGCATACATATATGCACACATATATACATATAAATATTTATATAGGTATACACATATAAATTATAGAATATAAACTGTAATATACATAAATTATACTTTATGCATACATGATTATATAATGTGTATATACATGTATATATGTGCGTGTATATGTGTACACACATGCTCACATACAAACTATAGAAGGCTTCATTTTTCTTCATAATAGCCCCTAGTATGTCAGCAAAAATATATTGGGCAATTATTATGTACTAGTTATTATGCAAAACTTCTTTGAAAGGGAGATTTTATAGTTGTTAGTCATTTTAAGTATGAGATAAAAAACATGAAGGGAAATTATAAGTGACTTCAATAACATCACAAAAATATCAAACTAAAGAGTGAAGCTTCCAGCTCAACTCTTCTATGACCAAGTCCAGAGATTTGACTTGATTTGACTTTTTTTAGACCTTGCTATGATGCATTCAGAAAGACATTTCATACAGAATTATTCTTCTTTTAACATTAAGTATCTAATTTTCTTGGTAAAGCAGAATGATCAAGGCAAAAGGACCCTGAAACCTGTGCCAAGATTCCCTGCTTACGTTAAAATGTCTTCTGTGAAAATCAAATGTCTAGCTAGACCCAATGACCCCTGAATCCTGTTATCCTGTAATAACTATTTTCTTGACTTTGTTTCAACGATCAGAGATTAAGAGACATTGGGAAGAGTTTTTGTTTCAACATAATACATGGAATTACTCTGGAAAATAGTACAACACTTTCACTGACCAAAGTTTGTCACTAACAGAAACAAACCCGTATTTTTAACATCTTTTTTTTAACAACAAACTTCTTTCAGGGATTCAATCAGACACCTTTGCAAAATCAAAACTATGGGTCATCCAAAGTCCAAATGAAAGATGAACACTCTGAATAACAAAGTACACGAAATAGAGTATATATGGTGACTTTTGAACAAAATGTAGGCTATCATGAAATAAAAGTGTTAGAAGAGAATAAGTGAGTAAGGAATTCCAAACCAACCAAACATATTCTCAGCAGGCTTTTACTTAGCTAGCATGAATGATGCCAATCACCTCAGAATTTCAGACTTTATTGTTTTAGTCTAGGGAGGGGAACATGTGGCCTGAAGGCCTCTATATTCAATCAAAAGGATGGCCAAACTGGAGGCCCTAGAGGGTCACATGTAGCCTGGAGGTAACAGGTTCCCCAACCCTGGTTTAAGCATTTAATCTGTAGGAGTAAAACTTATTGATGGACAAGCCCCAGCTTAAAATTGAGTTGATTTCTCACTTCCAGAATTTACAATGATAGGCCACTATTGGGAACACTATTTGTTAGGTGTATCCCAATTCAGCTTGCATGCTAAAAGTTTAGTCTTCCTAGAAGTATATCATAACCACTGGGAATCAAGTAAGAGAAGTAGAAGAAAAATTAGGAAGAAAAATGAGAATGAATCAAGAAAATGATGAAAAATGATTCAACAGCTTGCTTAAGGAGACACAAGAAATGCTGAAGAAATAACAACTTAAAAATAGAATAACTCAAATGGCAAAGGAGGTCCAAAAAGCCAATGAGGAGAAGAATGCCTTAAAAGGCAAAATTGGGGGGCGGCTAGGTGGCACAGTGAGTAGAGCACCAGCCCTGGAGTCAGGAGGACCTGAGTTCAAATCTGGCCTCAGACACTTAACACAAAAACTAGCCATGTGACCTTGGGCAAGTCACTTAACCCCGATTGCCCTCCAAAAAACAAAAAACAAAACAAACAAACAAAAAAAAAAAACAAAAAGGCAAAATTGGGCAAATAGACAAGGTTCAAAAGCTCACTGAAGAAAAGTGTTTCTTAAAAATTAGAATGGAATAACTGGAAGTTAATGACTTTATGAGAAATCAAGAAATTATCAAATAGAAACAAAAGAATGAAAAAAGAGAAGACAATGCGAAATAGCTCATTGGAAAGACATCTAATCTTGAAAATATACTAGGGGAGACAATTTTTAAATTATTGGAGTACCTGGAAGACATGATGAAAAAAGGAGCCTAGATATCATCATTCAAGAAATTATCAAGGAAAATCGACCTGATATTTTAGAACCAGAGGGGAAAATATAAATTGAAAGAATCTACAGATCACCTCTGGAAAGAGATCCCAGAAGGAAGACTCCTAGGAATATTGTAGTCAAATTCCAGAGTTCTCATGTCAAAGAGAATATTTTGCAAACAGGCAGAAAGAAACAATTCAAGTATCGTGGAAATACAATCAAGGTAACACCAGATCTAGCAACTTCTACCTTAATGGATCAAAGAGCTTGGAATATGATATTCCAGCGGTCAGAACACCTAGGATTAAAAAGGAAGTACCACCTACCCAGCAAATCTGAGTATAACAGTTCAGGGGAGAAATGGATATTCAATGAAATAGAGAACTTTCAAGCATTTTTGATGAAAAGAACAGAGATGAATAGAGAAATTGACTTTCAAGTATAAAAAGGAAGAAAAGCATGAAAAGGTAAACAGGAAAGAGAAATCATAAGGGAATTTTTTTTAAAAATGCTTTATTAACTTCTGTTTTACATCATTCATTTCCACCAGATTTTGAGTTATAATCATCCCCCCCGCCCGTTTTTCCCCTACCCACCCTCCCAGAATAGCAGTCCCGCAAGATATCGCTTCCTCCAATCTGCTCTCTCTCATACCTTCTCCCATATCTCCTTCGACTTTTCCACTAGAGGAAGGTGAATCTTTGTGTCCCAATGCCTGCAAACCTTATCTCCCAATTACAAGCAAAAGAGTATTAATAATAGTATTTATATATATTTGAAACATTTAATCTTAAAAACTTGAATTTCAGATCCATTTCTTTCCTCCCTTGTCACCCATTCCCTCTGGGAAGATAAGTAATTCAGTATATGTTGTACATGTCTGGCTATGCAAAACATTTATCATAGTAGATATATTGTACAAGGCTTCTTATAATTCCCTCCCACTCATCCCACCCCCCACCTGGTCCATTCCCTACATGATCCTGTCCCTCTTCTATAGTGGGTACCTCCAACCTCCCCTCCCCCCAAGGATGCCCTCCCATCCATCATCCCTCCTCTCATCGCCCTTCCCCCCATTCTGCTGTAGGTTGAGATATCCCATTTAGTATGTATGTCATTCTCTCCCTGAACCAAATTCAATGAGAATGTGGTTTTGCATTTTTGCCTTCCTATTCTCCCCCTCCCTTGCAACCACTTCCCCTTGCTTCTTCTACATGAGATAGTTTACCCTACCCTGTCTCTCCCCATCTCCTCTTGCCACTTTCCTCTCTCACCTCATAATTTCACCCCTTGAGTATCCTCCCTTCCCAATAAATTCAACCTATGCCCTCTATCCATATATAACTGTAACCATATACACACACATTCACATATGTATTCATATGACCACACACCCTTCTTCCATTATTTTCATACTGAGAAAGATTTCATCAGTCACAATTATTGTTTTTCCATATAGGAATGTAAATAGTTCAACTTTGATAAGTTTCTTTTGATTTCTTTTCCCTGATTACCTTCTCAGGCATCTCTTCCTTCTTGTGTCTGGATGTCAAATTTTCTATTCAGTTCTGGTTTTTTCCTCAAGAATGCTTGAAAGTCCTCTATTCCACTGAATGACCATATTTTCCCCTGAAACAAAATACTCAGTTTTGCTGGGTAGGTGACTCTTGGGTTCATTCCCAGCTCTTTTGCCCTCTGGAATATCATATTCCATGCCCTTTGATCCCTCAGTGTAGAAGCTGCCAGGTCCTGTGCTATTCTGATTGGGTTTCCACCATATTGAAATTGTTTCTTCCTGGCTGCTTGTAGTATTTTCTCCTTGATCTGGGGATTCTGGAACCTGGCTATAATATTCCTGGGAGTTTTCTTTTTGGGATCTTTTTCAAGAGGTGATCTGTGGATTCTTTTAACCTCTATTTTGCCCTCTGGATATAAAACATCAGGGCAATTTTCCTTGAGAATTTCTTGAAGGGTGATTTCTAGGTTCTTTCTTTGATCATGGCTTTCAGGTAGTCCAATAATTTTTAAATTGTCTCTCCTGGATCTATTTTCCTGGTCAGTGGTTTTTCCCATGAGATATTTCACATTGTCTTCTACTCTTTCATTTGTCTGGATCTGCTTAACAGCATCTTGATTTCTCATAAAGTCATTAGCTTCCATTTGCTCCAGTCTAACTCTGAAGGAATGAATCTCCTCAGTGAACTTTTGAGATTCTTTTTCCATCTGGCAAATTCGACTTTTTAAGGCATTCTTCTCCTCATTGCCCTTTTAGGCCTCCTTTGCCATTTGAGTTAGTCTATTTTTTAAGGTGTTGTTTTCTTCAGTCAGGCTGTTGACCCTCATTTCATACTTTTCCTGCATCCTTCTCATTTCTCTTTCCAATTTTTCCTCCACTTCTCTTATTTGATTTTTAAAGTCCTTCTTATGGTCCTCTATGGCCTGCAACCTGCTCATGTTTTCCCCTGGGGCTTTTGGAGCAGGATCTCTGACCTCACAGTCCTTTTCCTGCTCTATGCCCCCAAAACAGGAGTCTAGGGTTGCATTTTTCTGTTTCCTTTGCCTTGGCATGTTGCCACTTAATTACTTGACTTTTGGGCTTGTTGGCACACTATGGCTCTGCTGCCAGACAGGAATTTTCATCCCGAACGTGTGGGGGACAACTTCCATTTCTGGAAGCTGGAAGCCCAACCATGACCTCTACCCCAGATCACAATCCAGATCCAGGGAGGTTAAAGCAAGAGTGATTACCCCCCAAGACTGATCGCTGGATCTCCCTACAGTTCGTAGGCCAGGAGCTGGAGCTGCCTCTGAAAACTACAAAATGGCATGTCTCCTCAGTGGCTTCTAGCCCCCAAGGGAAGAAGCCAATGCATTCCCCAAATATTGGTCCCAAAGTCCATAGGGCTCTAACCTCTCACTTTCTCCTAGGCATGTCTATGTTGATAATTCTGGAGTCACCACAGCTGCTGGTGTACTGGGGTCTCTCCAGCTGTTTGCTGGCACTGCTGCCCTGAGGCTAAACCTCGGCTCACAGGGACCTGGGCTCAGCTCAACTCGGCTCCCTGCACTCTGCTCACTGCGTGCTGCCAGCTCCTAGACCACTGCGCTGGTCCTTCCTGCAGGGCTGCTGGGCTGTCCTTAGTGGGAGGTTAGCTTCTCTGTGTCATTCTGTGGGTGCTGGGGCTCCAGAAGCTGTTCAGAGTCCCCTTTTACATAGTTTGGAGGGAATCTGGGGGCAGAGTGGCTTAGATGAGCTGTTTCTACTCTGCCATCTTGGCTCCATCCCCCCATAAGGGGCTTTTTAAAATTGAACTGTTTACATTCCTGTGTGGAAAGATGATATTTACAACTCATGAGACATTTCTTAGTATTACAGTAGTTGGAGGAAATAGACAGATGGATGCATAGATAGGTAGATAGATAGATGATAGATAGATAGATAGATAGATAGATAGATAGATAGATAGATGATGGCTGAGGTTGAATTGGATATGAAGGAATGATATTTAAAAATAAAAAATAAGGGATGAAAGGAATATATTGGAAAAAGGTGAAAGGGAGAGATAGAATGGGGCAAATTACCTCATATAAAAGGCAATTAATAAGTTTCACAATGGAAGGGAAGAAGGAAGAGGTGAAAGGGAACAAGTAAACTTTACTCTTATAGTATTTGGCATAAGGAGGGTATAACATGCACATTCAGCTGGGCATCTTACCCTAAAGGAAAGTAAGGGGGAAGGGGATAAGAAGAGAGCAGATAAGGGAAGGACCACTCAGAAGCAAACACTTTTGAAAAGGGATAGGGTCAATAGGATGGAGGGAAATATAGTTAGCCTTTCACAACATGGCTTTTATGGAAATGTTTTGCATGACTACACAAGCATAACCTATATTGAACTTCTCGATGAGGCTGGGGGAGGAGGGAAGGAGAGAATTTAATTTAAAATATTTAAATTGTAATTAATTTAAATTTAATTAATTTGATTTAAAATCAATTAAGTTTAAAATAATTTAATTTAAAATTCAAAGTTTTAAAAACAAATGCTAAAATAGTTTTTACATGCAAGTGGGAAATAAGATATACAGGCAATGGGGTGTAGAAATAGAAAGTAAGGGATGAGATAAGGGCATGGTGGTGATAGAAAGAAGGGCAGACTTGGGAAAAGGGTGATCAGAATGTATGTGATCTTGGAATGGGGAGAGATGGGGAGAAAAGATGGAACTCAAAATCTTGTGGAAATGAATATTTTTCAAATAAAAATTAATTAATTAAAAGCAAACAAAAACAAAAATCAAACCCCTGGAGCCACTTTGAAATGTTTGTATTTCTGAGCCTTTTTCCTAAAATAATAATAATTAAAAAATCAACCAATAATACTTTGTAGCTTTTTCTTAATAGTAATAATTAATAAAAATATTACCTGAAACCTTCATTTCATTGGCAAAGGGAATCAAATTCCACTACCATGGATTAGAGAATTCTTCAGGCACCATCAAGTTCAGCAATATGCCCAGCGTTACACAGTCACCCAGTGTCAGAGGCAGAATTTGAAGCCAAAGTCTTCCTCACTCAAATGACCATGAAATCCTTTGTTTTGTTTTGTTTTTTCTTCCAGCTGCCTAATGTTCCCCATGATTATGTTTGTTTTCTCCTTTTCTAATCTCGTAGAAGCTCAGAATCTTCCTATTCTTGAAGTATCACAGACTCTCAGAGCTGGCAGTCATCAAGCCTCACATTATGGACCAAGTCTGCAACCCAACAAGGTAGCTGTCCTTTGTTCAGCCCTTGCTTGGAGATTGCCAGTGAAATAATAATGCAAGGCCTCCGAACGAATCTCATTCTGCCTCTGGACCAATTGCAGAATGTCTCCATTGATGGTGGCATGGGTCTAAAGTGGGATGTGCATGAAAGACTGGAATTGAGGCAGCAGAGAAAGGACAGTGAAATAATCAATGCCCACTAGTCCCTCATTCCTCATGCTTTCCTCCCCACCCTCCTTTTTCTCCTCTTCCTCCCTCTTTTCTATCTCTTCCTTTTCTTCCCCCACTCATCCCCTTCCTTTTCTCCCCCCTTCCTCTTCCTCCTCCTTCTCTCCATTTCTCTGTATTTTATCTCTCTCTGACTTTCTCTTTTACTCCCTTTCGTTGATTCATTTTCTCTCTCCCTCCCCCTCTTATTAATCCAGTGACAGTAAAACTTCCTTCCCTTTTCTGCCATAATTTCTTGAATACTTTAATAACTAAACTGAATTCAGGGATATGAAAAATCTTGCAGGCATATAGCTTCAGAGCAGACTCCCCCTGCCAAACTCCATTGCCTTACAATTTTTAGTATCCAAAAATATCCTAGAGTTAGAGACCTAATGTGAGAGATATAGAACCAAAGGCTTCCAGAAATCCTTTCTCCTAGCTCCCATCAGCCTCACCTTCCAGGCACATACTTTTCCTGACCCTCTTCATTATGGCATCTGAGTGGCACTCAGGATATCCTTTTCCTTTAGTTATCTCCATGATATTTCATTCTCACTTCTGTCCTGCCCTGTAGCAACCATCAATGGCCACCTCTATGGAACATTCTGTTTCCCAAGGACTCAATGATTCAGTACTCATTGACTTTATCTCCATTTTCAAAATCATTTTCTCCATGAATGACAAAGAACTTTCCTTGTTTGAAGACATCCTTTGCTTTCTCTTGCATGTAACAAGGCATCATTGTGTAGTCAATAGAGATCAACCTCAGAATCAAGATCACCTGGACTGAGTCCTGCCCTGACCCAGTCAGATCTTGGGCACATCACAATGTTACAGAGCTCAAGGCAATTCTTTAAAATTACAAATTGCAGAGAAAGTAACACCATGCGTCGGCATGTCTTAATAATAATGAAGCAAGTTGAAATCAATATTACTAGCTAGCATTTGCCCAGCATTTTAGGGTTGGCAAAGTCCTTTAAAAATAGTATCTCATTTTATTCTCCCAACTACCCTGATTGGTAGCTGCTAATATTCCATTTTACAGATTAGAAAGCTGATGGTAGGGGGAGGCTAGGTGGCGCAGTGAGTAGAGCGTAGGCCCTGGAGTCAGAAGGACCTGAGTTCGGATCCAGCCTCAGACACTTAACACGCACAAACAAAAACCTAGCCATGTAACCTTGGGCAAGTTACTTAACCCCAATTGCCCTCCAAAACAAAACAAAACAAACAACAACAACAAAAAAATGAAGAAAACTGATGGTAAGGGTAGTTAAGTGTCTTCCTTGGAGTCACACAACTAGTAAGTGTCTGAGTTTGAACTAAAGGCTTCCTGTCTCCAAAGAGAAGAATCTATCCATTATACACCTCACCTGTCTGAGTCCAAAATCCTGGACCCAGTCCCTATCCCTAGTATAAAGTTAAGTAGGCAGGCCCAGAATGAAGTCTCTGACTTAAGACTGAACATTCTGATGCAGAAGTTGAGTTAGGATTTTTTTTTTTTTTAATTGAAATCTCCTGATCCCTGTTTTTCAGATACTTGGCAGTGGGGTCCTGGATTGCTAATGCATCATCCCTGCAGGGCATTTGTCTCTGTCAGTAGCACTGAGAAACGAGATCTGAAGGCCGAGTTGTGCTTTAAGGCCCCCACTGTGGATATTCTTTCTTCCAAGTGCCCCTGAGCAGCGCCTCTCAGAATCTGGGAGTGTTTCCAGACCACGGACTCAACCCACTAACCTCTTGGGATAAGTAAAAGGTTTAGCATCAATTGACTTAGGTTCGAATCGTGGTTCTGAAACTTATTCATTGACTTATGTTGAGCAATTTCTCTGAATCTGAGAGGCTTTAGTTGAGGGCCTTGGATTAAATGACTGTTATGGGCCCCTCTGCTCCAAGCCACTGATCCCATGATTCTCATAGGCCGAACACTCTGAGTTCTTTTGTTTTTTTTTTATCATATTTAATTAGCATGATCATTTTGAGGGATAGATTCTGCAAGTCAAAGTATCCTTATTTTACAGGAGAACCAAGTTTCAGAGAATGTCAATAACTTGTCAATGGATTCATAGTTAATATGAGACAAAGAATTAAACCATGACTCCCAGCTGAGAAGCACATGTACTCTCACCTGAATCCTTCCTATAACGTCTGTTTATCTGTCTATTACTATCATTCAGTCCTATACCTATTACATACTACTGCAAATACTTAATACACCTTCATGGAAAGAAGAAAAAAAGTTGGGTAGGAATAGATAGAGGGGAGGAAAGGAGGAAAGACAGGAAAGAAATAGACAATAAAAATAGAAAAAATAAAAAAGCAAGGAAGAAAGAAAGAGAGAGAGGGAGGGAGGGAGGGAGGAAGGAAGGAAGGAAGGGAGGAAGGAAGGGAGGAAGGAAGGGAGGAAGGAAGGGAGGAAGGGAGGAAGGAAGGGAGGAAGGAAGGGAGGAAGGGAGGAAGGAACGAAGGAAGGGAGGAAGGGAGGAAGGAAGGAAGGGAGAGAATGTTGAAGGAATAGAGGGAGACTTTAACACAAAACCTAGCTCCCATTTCCTCCACCCCCACAATTGACTTTTCCTCCTTGTTCTTGTAAAATATGTGATGTTTGTTATTTTTTTCTTCTAAATTTTCACGTTTTAGACAGCTGCTGATGCCACAGATAGATTGCCACACCTGAAGTCAGGAAGACCCAAGTACAAATTTAGCCTCAGACACTTAAAATCTGTGTCACCTGGGATGTGACACTTCATTTCAGTCTGCCTCAATGTCCTCAACTGTAAAATGGGTAAAATAGTGCCTACCCAGAGAGGATCAAATGAGCTAATAACTGTAAAGCCCTTGGCACAGTACCTATCTAAACATTAGCAAAAGTTGTTGTTACTCTTAATATTATTAATAATGTTTTGTCTCCTTTTAATAGCATGTATTGCCCTTGAGGGCAGTGATTGCCTTATTTTTCTTTCTATTTTTAGTGCCTGGAAATTGGCAGGTGTTTTGATTGATAGAATTCACAGGACTCAGATTGTCTTCTTGTACCCCTCTGTCCCATGATCAGGCTTCCTGCAGCCAGTATATACAACAGCAGGCCTAAGCCAAGTACCCTGTTGGAGTCTGGATGTTGTTCCCAATCCCCCAGCCTTTGCAGAACCTTATCAAGCTTGGAGGATAAAGGAAGATAGAGATGAGCCTGCCATCTGAAGATGGACTAAGGGAAATAAAGTTTTCAGGCATCCTAAGCCATCAACCAGCTTGTGCCTGGCCCTCAGTCTGCTTCTCCTGGCCTGTGGATTCTCTCTGAGTCTCTTTGGGAGTCAGAGGCCCTGACAGGGGTTTAAGTATAATGACCACAATGACAGAGTCAGAATTAGGAGGCCCCAGATCCACATCTGACTTCTTACACTTAGCTGCTGCGAGACATTAGGTCGGGATGGGGAACCTGCAGCCTTGAGGCCCCCTGTGACCCTCTTGGTCCTCAAGTGTGGCCCTTTGACTGAATCCAGGCCACAGGTGGCCTCAGGACCACAGGTTCAACACCTCTGCCTTAGGTCAATCTCTTCACCTCTCTGATGTGCCTTGTCATCTTGAAAACAAACACAACTGATCATTCTTGTGGGCTTGTGAATCTTTAATGACATGATGTATGCAGAACACTGGGTAAAATGTTAAGGAATCTTGTCTTCCTAGTGACTGTAATATGAGATAACTGCCATTCCATTGGAAGGATGAGGTTGATTTATTTACTCCATTGAGTCATGCTAGCTAGGTTAGAGGAAGCTCCAAGACACCCAATGATTCAGTTTTAGACACAGATTTTAAACTCAGTGAGAAAATCTGTGCAAGCTGAGTAGTTTGGTGGAGTAGTTGTATTCCACTGGTCAGAGAATGCAAATATGGTTCAAAAGCCAGGTGTAAATTATCTAACTAGTTTAGAGCTGCAATTATTCAGGAGCAAGTTGGGGACCAGTAAGTCAAAAGGAACCACACCAAGAGGGAGGTGGGGACGTTGGGGAGAGAGGCCGCAGGTTTAAACTTGGCCATGTCTTGTTTCTTCTGTTAAACAAAATCTTAGTTCTTAGTTCAAGCCTTGCCCTGTTCAAATAAGGCAAACCCAGGAAAGAAAGTTGAAAGGATTGTATATAACACACCAAGGCAGCTTGGCAATTCAGTATGACTGCCCAGAGTTCAAGCTGCATGCTGCTTTTACAGACAGGAGTAGACAACTTCCATATTATGGTAAAAGTATTTCAATTGGTAGGGCAGCTGGGTGGCCAAGAGGTGATCAGGCTAAATACATAAGACACTTTTTCCTGAGTTCAATTCTCGGTTCAGATGATTACTGACTCTGTGACCCTGGGAAAATCACTTAACATGGCTCAAGTTTCCTCATGTGTAAAATGAGAAGGAAAGGCCAAAGCACTCTAGTATCTTTGCCAAGAAAACGAAGAGTTATGAACAACCAAAATGACTTAACAAGAGCTATTTGGATTGGGGCAGGGAATGATGAAAGCTGGTATCAATGCTACGTCAGCTTCTCTGTCATTACAGGATCACAGGAAGATGGGATCAGTGCACGTGTGCAGACCAGCTGTTGCTGACCACCTCTGACTTTGCATACTCATTTCCTTCTTTGAATGGAGGAAAACCTAGAGAACTCAAAAGAGCATGGGGAAAGTCACACTTCCAATCTTCCCATCAGAGTTCTGGCAGCATCCCTGAGCCAGGTGAGGGGAGAATCAACATCAAAAATCAATGATAGATTGAATTAGATTCTTGATTACATTAAGAACCCAGAAAAAGCCAAACAAAAACAAAACCTTGCACTATGCCTAATGAGGAACTTTGTGAGCATCCAAAATGGGAGCAATGGCCTCCCAGTAACCAGGCTTCAGATTTCTCTTGGCAGCACCTGCTTTCTACATTTAAGGACTTTTCCCCTGGTTGTGGAACAATGTCACAAACTGCTTTAAGTGTATTTTATACCGATTGTTTCTATTGGGCTACCTTATTAAATTCCCTTATCAAATCCTTCCTTAATTATAGATGATTTTCAAATAATAATGTTGTGGGATTGTGGGAGGAGCCTGACCTGCCATTATGGAATTACTGTTGACTTCAGAGAGAGCCCTAAAGTCTGGAACAGATTCCTTGCTCCAGGACCGAAGCCATATTGATTGTCAGTATAAGAAATCAAGAATTTATTTGAGCTCCACCATACTGCCAAGAAGTTAGTAGTCATGGGAAAAAGAATAAAAACAAGACTTGGCCAGGATGAATCTGTGTTCCTTGGTTATCTTCAGGTTATTATCTGGAAGGCCTTCCTTCAAGGTATATTGTTGTCAGAGATTATGGGACTCAAACATTTTCTAATTCCTTTGTCACTGATAATCTTGTGCCAGGTCAGTAATGATCATAGGAGATAACAGATCCTTTTATCCAGATTAGACTTGGAGTCAAAAAGTCCTTGCCACCATCTTACTTCTAATACATACTATGTTCTGGGCAATCAAGTAACTTCTCTGAGTTTGAGTTTCCTTAAAATAAGAATATACATGTTACCCACCTGATAAATCTGTTGTGACAGAAAATTCTTTGAAGCAAAAAAAGATTCTATGTTATATGTGTATCTCTTTGTGTGTGTATCTGTATGTATACATATATATGCACACATATACATATACACATACATAAAGGTGATTGTACATGAAACTACAAATCTTCTATGCGCAAATTGCTGTTCCTTTCAAATACATAACAAAAGTATCATGTAAATTTATTTTTTCCTTTTTTTCTTCACTCCCCATCTACCCATCCTAGAGATAATTTCCATTAGACACAAATAGATAAAATTATCCTATACATATTACTATTTATCAATTCTTTCTCTGGATGCAGACAACATCTATTTCTTCATATGAATTTTATGGTTAATTTGTATATTAGTGATAATCAATATAACTTATTTACCCAAAAGTTGTATTTAAACCAATATTGTTGTTACTCTATACAAAGTTCTCTAGGTTCTGCTCAATTTACTCTTCATAATTTCATCCAAGTCTTTCAATGCTTTCCTAAACTCATTGAGCACTTCACTTCTTCTAGCACAATAATATTGCATCATATCATATACCACAACTTGTTCAGTCATTCCCCCATAGATGTGTATCTCTGCCATTTCCAGTTCTTTGCTGCCACAAAGAAAGCTGCTATTAACATTTTAGAACACGTAGGTTCTTTTACTTTTCCCCTAATCATCTTAATAGACCAAGTATGGGTACTGCCAGGTCAGCCAGCAAAGGTAATTTAATTATTCTTTGAGCATAATTACAAATTGCTCTTAAAATGGCTAAATCACTTTATGATTCCACCAACAATGAATTCGTATCCCAATTTTTGCACATCCCCTCCATCATTTGTCACTTTTCCCTTCTATCTTTTTAGACAATCTGATAGGTGTAGCATGATATCTCAAAGTTATTTTAATTTGCATTTCTTTAATCAATAATTATTCAGAGCAGTTTATGTGCCTACAGATTGTTTAGATTTCTTAATTGGAAAACTGCCTATTCATATTCTTTGGCCATCTATCAATTGGGGAATGACTCATACTCTTATGGATTTCAGAAATTTCTTCATATATTTGAGATATGGGACTTTCATCCGATGAGCTCTCTATATTCCTCCCTGCCCCAATTTTCTCCTTTATTTCTGATCTTGGCTAAAAACTTTTTAAATCAAATGTAATCAAAAGTATCCCTTTTATAACTAACATTGCTCTCTATTGCTTGTTTATTCACAAATTGCTCACAAATGAATAAGTTGGATAAGTAATATGTTCCATGTTCTAATTTTCTTATAAAATGTTTATTTCTATCTAAGTCATATATCCAGTTTGCAAATTATCTTGGCAAATGGTGTAAAATATTGGTTTATATCCAATCTCTCCCATACTGCTTTCCAGGTTTACTAACAATTTTTTTTTTTTTTTTTACAAAATAATGAATACTTTATTTTGTTGTTGTTCTTTGGAGGGCAATTGGGGTTAAGTAATTTGCCCAAGGTCACACGGCTAGCTTTTTGTTTGTGTGTGTGTTAAGTGTCTGAGGTCGGATCCAAACTCAGGTCCTTCTAACTCCAGGGCTGGCACTCTATTCACTGAGACACCTAGCTGCCCCTAAAATAAGGAATTCTTATCCCAATATCTTAAGTCTTTATGCTTGTCAAATTCAAGGTGAGTGTGTGCCTTTGGTGCTTTAAATTGCCTGTCTATTCTATTCCATTTATCTACCTTTATATTTCTTAGCCATTGCCAGACAGATTTGATAATTACTGCTTTATAACAGTCTAAGATCTGGTACTGCTAAACCTCATTCCTTTATACTCTTTTCATTAGTTCCTTTCATACTCCTGACTTTTTTATTTTGTTTTCTTTTCTAATTTTTTTTATTATTTTATTCAAATTCAGTTAAAATATTAACTTAGGAGTCCCTGGGGGTGGAGCCAAGATGGTGGAGTAGAAACAGCATGTCCAAACCACTCTTCCCCCAGATCACCTCCAAACTATGTAAAAAGGGACTCTGAACAACTTCTGGGAGCCCCAGCACCGAAAGAACAACACAGAGAAGCTAACGTCCCGTTGAGGACAGCCCAGCAGCCCTGCAGGAAGGACCAGAGCAGTGGTCTAGGAGCCGGCAGCACACAGAGCACAGAGAGCTGAGCACAGCTGAGCGCCTGAGTCATGGTTTTAGCCCCAGGGTGGCAGGGCCAGCAGCCTGCTGGAGGTACCCCAGAATACCAGCAGCTGTGGCAACTCCAGAATTATCAAAATAGACATGCCTAGGACAAAGTGGGAGGTTAGTGCCCTATGGACTTTGGGACCAGTATTTGGGGAACGCGTCGGCTTCCATCCCTGGGGGCTAGAAGCCGCTGAGGAGACATGCCATTTTGCTGTTTTCAGAGGCAGCTCCAGCTCCTGGCCTGCGAACTGTAGGGAGATCCAGCAATCAGTCTTGGGAGGTAATCGCTCTTGCTTTAACCTTCCTGGATGTGGATTGTGATCTGGGGTGGATGTGGTGAGTGGGTTTCCAGCTTGCCAGAAACGGAAGTTGCCCCCCCCCCCCACACACACACACACGCTTGGGAAGAAAGTTCGTGTCTGGCACCAGGCCATACTGTGGCAACAAGCCCAAAAGTCAAGTAATTAAGTAGCAACACTCCAAGGCAAAGGAATCAAATTAAGCAAAAAAATGCAACTTAGACTCCTACTTTGGGGGCAAAAACGACTGAAGCACAGAGAGAGAGGAGGACAGTGAGGCCAGAAGTCCTGCTCCAAAAGCCCAAGGGGAAAACATGAGTAGGATGTAGGCCATAGAGGACATTAAGAAGGACTTTAAAAATCAAATAAGAGAAGTGGAGGTAAAATTGGAAAGAGAAATGAGAAGGATGCAGAAAAAGTATGAAATGAGGGTCAAAAGCCTGACTGAGGAAAACAACACCTTAAAAAATAGACTAACTCAAATGCAAAGGAGGCCCAAAAGGGCAATGAGGAGAAGAATGCCTTAAAAAGTCAAATTTGCAAGATGGAAAAAGAATCTCAAAAGTTCACTGAGGAGATTCATTCCTTCAGAGTTAGACTGGAGCAAATGGAAGCTAATGACTTGATGAGAAATCAAGATGCTATTAAGCAGATCCAAACAAATGAAAGATTAGAAGGCAATGAGAAATAGCTCATGGGGAAAACCACTGACCTGGAAAATAGATCCAGGAGAGACAATTTAAAAATTATTGGACTACCTGAAAGCCATGATCAAGGAAAGAACCTAGAAATCACCCTTCAAGAAATTCTCAAGGAAAACTGCCCTGAAGTTTTAGATCCAGGGGGCAAAATAGGGGTTGAAAGAATCCACCGATCACCTCCTGAAAAAGATCCCAAAAAGAAAACTCCCAGAAATATTATAGCCAGGTTCCAGAATCCCCAGATCAAGGAGAAAATACTACAAGCGGCCAGGAAGAAACAATTTCAATATTGTGGAAACACAATCAGAATAGCCCAGGACCTGGCAGCTTCTACACTGAGGGATCGAAGGGCATGGAATATGATATTCCAGAGGGCAAAAGAACTGGGAATGAACCCAAGGGTCACCTACCCAGCAAAACTGAGTATTTTGTTTCAGGGGAAAATATGGTCATTCAGTGGAATAGAGGACTTTCAAGCATTCTTGAGGAAAAAACCAGAGTTGAATAGAAAATTTGACATCCAGACGCAAGAAGTAAGAGATGCCTGAGAAGGTAATCAGGGAAAAGAAATCGAAAGGAACTTATCAAAGTTGAACTATTTACATTCCTATATGGAAAAGCAATAACTGTGACTGATGATATCTTTGTCACTATGAAAATAATGGAAGAAGGGGGTGTGGTCATATGAATACATATGTGAATGTGTGTGTATATGGTTACAGTTATATATGGATAGAGGGCATAGGTTGAATTTGTTGGGAAGGGAGAATACTCAAGGGATGAAATTATGAGGTGAGAGAGGAAAGTGGCAAGAGGAGATGGGGAGAGACAGGGTAGGGTAAACTATCTCATGTAGAAGAAGCAAGGGGAAGTGGTTGCAAGGGAGGGGGAGAATAGGAAGGCTAAAAAGGCAAAACCACATTCACATTGAATTTGGTTCAGGGAGAGAATGACATACATACTAAATGGGATATCTCAACCTGCAGCAGGATAGGGGGAAGGGGGATGAGAGGAGGGATGATGGATGGGAGGGCATCCTTGGGGGAGGGGAGGTTGGAAGTACCCACTATAGAAGAGGGACAGGATCATGTAGGGAATGGACCAGGTGGGGGGTGGGATGAGTGGGAGGGAATTATAAGCAGCCTTGTACAATATATCTACCATGATAATGTATTGCATAGCTAGACATGTACAACATATACTGAATTACTTATATCCCAAGAAGGAATGGGTGACAAGGGAGGAAGGAAATGGATCTGAAATTCGAGGTCGTAACATTAAATGTTTCAAATATATATATAAATACTATTATTAATACTCTTTTGCCTGTAATTGGGAGATAAGATGTGCAGGCATTGGGACACAAAGATTCATCTTCCTCTAATGGAAAAGTCGATGGGGGTATGGGAGAAGGTATGGGAGAGAGCAGATTGGAGGAAGCGATATCTTGTGGGACTGCTATTCTGGGAGGTTGGGTAGGGGAATAATGGGGGGAAAATGATTGTAACTCAAAATCTGGCGGAAATGAATGATGTAAAACAGAAGTTAATAAAATATTTGTTTAAAATTAAAAAAA